>CM055659.1:11595522-11812401 GCA_029378335.1 Agrilus mali
ATTATACTTATAAGTTCTAGATCGCTAAAATTTTTATTTAGTCTGATCAAAAGTGCCAGTTCTGTTCTAGCATAATTAGCATAGGATGGAAAAGAGTTTGACTTACATTCTGCCGCCTTCTCAAACCTTATGCCAAAATCAATAGTCCTTGAGGACGAACAGCGCAATTCCTCAACAAATGTCGACCATTTCCTGTCCAAAACTTTCCATTGATTGAACCATTCTTGAGCTTCCCCAGTGAGGTAGATAGGAGCTCTGTACATTGTTTCACACTCGTCCCATCCGTGCAGTTCTCGGGCTTTCTCATCATCGGCGATCCAATCATGCACATCGTCTTCTTTTGGATTAAAGGTGGACAATTTGATTTCCTGGGTCTTGTTATGGGAAGATGCACTTTTTTGGGTTACATAAGTTCCAGCTTCCAAAATATTTACGACAGTCGAAGCGACCCTTTCCATTGAGGTCACATATCGCCGCATCAACTCCAGAACTTCCAAAGCACCAGAATTTGCAGAAGAGTTCGATGCCACTTCGTCGGAAAGGAGAGTCCCTTTTCTATTCTTCGCAGTTCTTTTCATTTTATATTATTATTATTTTCTCTTCTTTTTTTTTAACACGAGAAGTGAGTAATTATCCCACTCCTGATATTAGGAATATTTTATTTAATTAAAACAAAGGTAAAACTGATTAACAGATTTCAAAACACCCGTTCTATTCACTGCTTATAACACGTCTTTCTTAATCGAATTCTATTAATTAATTAATTAATGATGAATAATGAAGGTGTTTCCCAACGCTTCCCTCCGCTCCTCACTGCCGTGGAGTTGACGGTCGCGCTACTCTGGTGCCTGCTTGGCGAATTGTTCACTTATCACATCTCTTATCGTAGGTACATGATTTCTTTCCAACAATATGTAAATAACAAAACTGCAGCTCTCTTTATAAATCAATAGAATTCAATAAACCATTTTTTTTTAACATTGTACCTAGTACCTAAATTATACGTAACTATAAAAGTATTTATATTATGCTGATGCAAACGTCGATGCTATGCTGCTCTACATGTTTATAATAATAATAATACTGAACAGTACTGATAGTACCGATGGGATGCGGAGGATCAGGAGAGTATCTATACGTAATTATTAATCGAGTCAACGTTCATTGAAATTGTTTAAACAGTAAGCATGTGTGTGTATATCTGTTGTTGATTGTCTGGTAAAATTTTATTATAATCATACACACCGTTATGCATACATACGAATAATTTCTTTAGCGTATAATAACCTTACCACATGTTTCTAGAAAATGTATAGATGGTTATATTAGGTGTGGTGATACTTTGATTATGATTGTATTTAAGCATGATAATCGGTAAAACTGTTGATAACATAGTTATCGATTAGACATAACATGTTATACATAAATTTATTCATATTTCAATTGTTACAAATCAATATCCTCACTCCTCTGTTCTACAATCAATTCTTAACTATCGAAAGCTATGTAATTAGAACATCTAGTGATATTTGGTAAAACTGTTTATAAAGTATTAATCATGAAGTTTCTGTAAAAATTTTCAATGAAATAGATTTATGTATACCTTTACGTTTGTATTTGTAATTGTTGATCATATATTTAAAGCATTAGTTTTAATTTATCACTAGTAATTGTTTACTTTTCAATAATAATGTAACGGTTTTCAATTGTAAGAGCATTTCTTTCAAATATACTTATTTCTTTGAAACTTTCATCATGTGTAATCAAGTATACATCAAAAAAAAAGTTTATGAAAGTACTTATCCATTGAATATAACACAACTGTTACGTCACAATTAATTCATATTTCCATCGTTACAAATCAATATCCTCTCACTCACTCTTCTGTTCCAAAAGCTTTACAAGACGAAATGTATTATATATAGAGCAGATACTATAAAATATTCAAGTGTATATACCTTTAATTATTAATCGAGTCAATCGGTTCATCGAAATATTGTTTAAACAATAAGCGTATGTGTGTGTATTCGTTGTCGGAGATGCTGGGTAAAATTGCATTGTAATCACACACGCCGTTATATATACGTAAAAGTATTTTCTTTAGCCTGTTAGTAGTACGATGTATGGATGGAGTAAGATGTAAAGCGCGCGAATTGGATGTAGAGGAACGATGGGTACAAGTTTAAGGTAAAGTAGACATGTATGCGCGATATCAGCAAATTGTTGCAAAGTTGTTGATGTAACTGTCGGTGTTCACCGTCGTCGACGACGACAAGTAATGTCTGTATGTGATGAACTTACACATGATAGCTTACAGAATTATTGGTAGGTACGAATGTTGTGACAGGTTATCTCGAAAGTTAAAATAGTGTATGTGTGTGTGTGTGTGTGTGTGTGTGTGTGTGTGTGTATATGTATACATATTAGCAACAAAAGTAACGTGGAGCTAATGCTGCGTCTGCAATTTGCTCGATATAGACGGAGTAAGATGGAATGCGCGTGAATATGACATAGAGGAGCGGGTACAGGTTTAAATCCATTGGATATAACACAGCTGTTACGTCATACTTAATTCATATTTCAATCGTTACAAATCAATATCCTCACATATGTATGTTCCAGATGTTATGTAAAGTAGACATGTATGCGCGATATCAGCAAATTGTTGGCGTAACTGTCGGTGTTCACCGTCGTCGATGACAACTGATGTCTGTATGTGATGAACTTACACATGATAGCTTACAGAATTATTGGTAGGTACGAATGTTATGGTAGGTTATCTCGAAAACAAAAGTTAAAGTAGTATATATATTAACAACAAAAGTAACATGCAGCTAATGCTGCATCTGCAATTTGTTCGATATAGACGGAGTAATAAGATGGAAAGCGCAAAGCATGTGAATTTGAATACATAGACATAGAGGAACGGTTACAGGTTTACTTAAGACGTGTGTGCGTAATGTAGACATGTATGCGCGATATCAGCAAATTGTAAAGTTGTCGATGTATAGGAGGTACTGAACGACAAGTGATGTTTGTACATGTATGATGAACTTACATATGATAGCTTATTGTTTGGTAAAGCAGAGTATGTATGCGTGTGTGTATGAAGGTATCCATGGATGCAGTAAAGGTCACGTGGAGCTAATGCTGCGTCTGCAATTTGCTCGATATAGACGGAGTAATAAGATGGAAAGCGCAAAGCATGTGAATTTGAATACATAGACATAGAGGAACGGTTACAGGTTTACTTAAGACGTGTGTGTGTAATGTAGACATGTATGTATGCGTGATATCAGCAAATTGTAAAGTTGTCGATGTACTGAACGACAAGTGATGTTTGTCTGTGTATGATGAACTTACACATGATAGCTTATTGTTCAGTAAAGCAGAGTATGTATGTATGCGTATGTGAAGGTATGCACGCATTCAATAAAAGTCACGTGGAGCTAATGCTGCGTCTGCAATTCATATTTGCTATTTAACCGACCTCCTCGCTCTCTACAGCACCATTCCACCTATTTCAACAACCGTTGTCACAGCATCGGAGGGTTTTCAAGCAGATGTCACCCGACTGTGTAGGCTTACGCAATCGCTACTATAGTAGACATTTCAATCAACCGACAACGTCGAAAAGACGCAGATAAATATACCCTCTACTGTAGTAGACATATGAATCATAACCTTAAGCCACAAATTACGTCACAATTATCACAAATCGAAACCCTCTCGCCCTCTGAAATAGAAACGGCTTTCTAGCAATCGATGATAAATACGCTCTCTACTGTAGTAGACATATGACCTTGAACCATATTCTATCGATTGCAATTACGTCACAATTGTCAGAAATCACAACCCTCTCATCCTCTGAATTATAAGCTGTCATCACCCCCATACTTATTATTTATGTTATTTTTTTCGTTATAAACAGGCAATTGAGGAGTACAAATTTTGTTTGCAAGTTTAGAGCCAATATTACTAAATCAAACAGATCACCCTGTACCTTCGGGCCAACCTTTAAGACATCATTTAAACTAAAACCTGTGGATGTCTTTTGTGATGCGTCAAACACCACTCTTAATTTTTAAGTAGTACTAGATTCTTTCATTACCGCGTGGTGCGGGAGATAATTTTTAATTTTCACGGATTCGTCCTGTATATCATTAATTTGAGACATGTGTCCTATTTGCTCATATTCACGCAAAAAAAAATCATTTTTTGGTAATTTATTTTCCGTTGAATATCATCTCTTTGTTGCGATTGAGAGTGATTCTCCTAATTCTAATACATTATCTTTGAACGGTAATTTGACCGTACACCGACCGTTTATTTTATCATGTTCAAAATTTTCGCGAAAAAACATTTCACAATCGAGCTCTTCGTTAGACAATTTGGTATCAGCCGATTCAATATGTTCAATATCCCAAAACCGTTCGAGCTGTTCATTTAAATTATTGTTGGACACATACAACTGAGTTGATAAAAGACACTGTGATTTGTAAACATAACTTCGTACTTTGCAAAATTAATTCATTGTTATTTAATTTAATTCTATGAGCGTTTAGTAATTTAAAAAATAAGTGGTTCCGATTAAAATATCAATCTTTTGCAAAACGTTAACGCTAGGATCGGCTAAATTGCATATGTTCGGGTATTTGCATTTGTTTAATATCAAACGAAGTTTACGGTAATACGCTTGCGATCCTATCAATAAATAGTAATTTTAGGCTTAATTTGTACGATCCGTTTGTGAATGAATGAATGTATTATGTTATACGCACCGCTTTTTAAAGAAGACTGTAAATCAAAGAATTTCTGAATCGTATTGATCAGTTTCATGTACGAGTGATAACAAAATTTCAGAGAATTGTAACCAATCTTCATAAGCTTCGCTAAATTGAGGTAATTTTATAGTAGGCAAGTTTGTATTTAATGAATTTGCCGTAGAATTGTTATCTAATCGAGAAAAACCGTTATTCGTACCCCTACTTGAATACGTATCTATTATTTCTTCTGCTTCTAGTCGGAGAGCTAGTAACGCTTGTCTCATGAAGTGTTTGATGCACCTTGAAATTTTTCAAGTCAAATATCTATGTGATGAACAGTCAGAATACCTGTGTTGGCTTAGCCCAACAAGGGACACCAGGTACTGCGCACAATAGAAAGGTGTAATAAAATTTAACCCAAAAAAAGTGTTTTATTCAAAAGCCAACAAACTTTAATCGAAAGTATTAAAAATTTTAAATATAAAATTTAATAAGGCAGACATTTTTGAGAGGGTTTGTATATAATTAATCCTCCCCAAAATGTTTTTCTTTTAAATACAATTTGAAGTGTTTTATTCACCCCGAAATTTTAATAGCATATTAATTAAATATTAAAAAAATTAATAACAAAAAGGCAGACACTTTTTCCGGGGTTTAATTACTGGCAAACATAAAAATAAATCTCATTTAAAACAGAAAGAGACAGGTAGCGCGTGGTTAGCGGCGTGAGTGAGAGAACCGATCACCGCTGGGCCTACACTCCCTCTCTACACTCTGATTGGTTGTTGGTCACGTGTTATTTACCAGCTGTAGCAGTAGTACATAGTATACGTATATTTTCAGTTAATCTTTGTTATTGTGAGCACATGTTGTGAAGTTTTTGTTTAATACCTTTGTAATTCACAAAAATTATTTGTTAAAAGATATATAATTTGCTATTAAAAATTTACAGTCGGTATTTAATCAAAATGTCAAGTGAAAAAAGAGAAACTGTATCGTGTGTGATATGTAAAAAGATCGACGCTGGGAAAATTAATCTATTTACAGAGACTACTTTAAATAAATGTCGAATTACATTAAAAATTCGTCAAGAATATAATTTAAAATACAGTGATGTGATTTTACCATTAGAAATTTCTCTAGAGAAAGGTTATCACCGACAATGCTACGCAAATTTCACAAGTTTAAAAAAACAATATAAACATCATTTAATAACAATTCCTCCAGTCTCCTTCAACCTCAGGTATTTTTTGTCTTTTTTTTTTTAGTATTCAAAGTATTTATTATTTATAATATAATACAGTTTTTAAGTTTATTAAAAATAACTGAAGCAGTTTATTACAAAAAAATTTTTTTTTTAGATCTTCCTGTAACGAATGATCAACCTGTTAAAAACATTGAAATTACTCAGACAGCACCTGACCCTGATAATAGTGTTTTATCTCCTGATGATCCTCCAGGAAGTGATCAAGTCGTTGACAACGTGGAAATTGTACTAACGACACCTGGACTTGAAGAGAGTATTAGTCACACGAGCTGTGACGATGTTCAGCTTGAAGAACAAAATGATCTGGCGTCAACTGCTGATCCAACAACGCCAGATCCTGATACACCAGAAAATCTTGATTTCTGTATATTTTGCACTAAAGCTCGCCGAAAAGTTAAAGGCAAGCACGTACCTTTGTACTCTGTTGAAAAAGATGCTCTGATCAAAAATCTGCAACCGTACGAAGAATTTCTAAAAGAATCCATTGTGTATAAACGATTACTAAGCTCAGTTGATGTAAAAGCTCACCGTTTATGTCGAGTAGAATATATAAATTCCCTGCGTATTTATGACAATAAACCAAAAACTGACTATCACAAAAAATTGCACTATCGAGAAACAGCTTTTCAAGAAGTTTGTTCTTTTATTGATGAAAACATTGTGCAACACCGAAAATGTTTTTTTTTTCTCTTTTTTATGTAAATATTATATTGAAGTATTGAAGAAGTTGGCTGCTGCTAATGGAGAACAGTTTGACGGTGATGTTGGACAGAGTTTTTTTGAGAAGAAATTGATAAAAAAATACGGAGACTTACTTAAACTGACCATAATGCATCACAAAAAAATTGTAGGTCCTAAGTATCGTGACATTGATGAATATTTGTATTCGTTAATAGAGGAAAAAGACATCATTCAGAGTGCTGCTAATATTTTACGCCAGAAAATTCTGAACATCGAAAAGAAACCATTACCAGAAGAAATACGCACAAATGATATTTTAAAAGGAGAGTGTCTCATTCCGCAAGTATTGAAAGATTTTTACTTAACATTGTTGGCTGGTCCTCGTAGTAAACGCAGAAAACATAATCAGACTGATAGAATAAGTAGCTCATTGGCTGAAGACGCTATTTACAACGTAACAAACGGTAGAATAAAAACAAAAAAGCATCTAACGTAAGCTATGACTTTAAAAAGTTTAACAAGTAGCCGAAAAGTTGTCGAGATAATTAATAGATATGGGCATTGTTGTAGTTATCATATCGCAGAAGAATTAGAAACTGAAGCAACTTATACTTCTTGTAGTTCCTGAAGGTATCATAAAGTTGAACGGATTGCATACTGGCCTGGCTTTTGATAATTTTGATAGATTTGTTGATACTTCGTCCGGTAAAGATACTTTGCACGATACTGTTGGTATCATTTACCAAAATGTTGATCGTATATTGGAAGAAAATTTAGCAGCATTTGATGAAGAGTTATCATTAGATATTGATGATGCTTCTGTGAATTCTGGAGCTAATGAGACTTGGGAAAAGGGTGGTAGAAAAAGGAGAAGATCACTTGATGTTATAACTCCAAACATTCATCATTACAATAAAAAAATTAAAATGTCTGAGACGTTAGTTTTGAATGTTGATGATGAATGTCCATCTGCTTCACCTACCTTAGAATTAGCGCAAACTTTCGACGTACTATGGATGTTTTCACATGCTCTAGAGATTCCGAAGACACCCATGTGGGTTGGATTTAATTTTAAATTTATTGAAGATTTCAACACCACACAGCAGACGATTTGTTATTTAACACCAATTAATGATTCGCCTACTGGAAAAGACGTAGTTCTTCAGACTATGAAAGAAAGTCAAAAAATAGCAGAAGAAGTAGGACAAAAATGTATCAGCGTCACTTATGACCTAGCAATTGCAAAAATCGCAATGCAAATACAAGCAACAGAAAGACCTACGTATGATAATTTATTCATCCATTTAGGTGCTTTTCACATAATGTTTGCCTACTTTAAAGCTATTGGCAAATTTATTGCAGGCTGTGGATTGATGAATGTTGCTATAGACACTGGATTATTGGCTTCTGGATCTGTTAATTCATTTTTGGATGGCAAACATTTCAACAGGTGCAAGAGATTGCATCCTCTTATGGCACTTGGTTTGGAAATCATGCATTTTCGGAGTTTTCTTGATAAAACAAAAAAAATCATCGGAGAAGAATTACGCTCGGAACTCATGCATTTTGGTGACGGTATATTGTCATTCTCAGATTTAATCAGCAACGACGAAATCTCCGAATTGATCGAATCTTACATGGAGTATCGAGAGGCTTGCGTTAATGGCGACTTTGGAAAAACAGCTCAGTATTATATGATGTACATCCTTTTCGTAAATCATTATTGACACTCAGCCGTAGTATAAGGGCCGGAGACTTTTCGTTGTATAAATATATAATGCCACAGATTACAAATCTTTTTTTTTGCTTTCAATCAACCCAATTATGCTCGTTGGTTGGTTAAATATCATAATAATTTGCTTAATATTGGTGCGATTAATGGAAGAAATGCAACAAGGGTACTTTGGCATACAACGTACAGAAAAGTCATACTCAAGACAGCCAATTGATCTAACACTAGAACAAACTATAAACGCTGATGCTGCGAAACGACTGGTAGGGATTGTTAATTTTACAAACTCAATCTCAGCTCGACAAAGATGGTGTTTGAGTCATCAGAGTAGATCCACTATAATTTCATACACCTATGAGACTACTGGTTTACGAAAACGTCAGGATGTTACAGCAGATTTAGAAAGTCATCGTATTAAAAGAGACACTGAACAACTTAAAAAATTTATCAATGGATTTTCCAAGTTCGTGAACCCATTCGATTCAGGCTTTAATGAAAAACAGCTCTACAATATTTATAATGGAAGAGCTGCATCACTTGGAGTTGAAGAATTCCTATTGAATGTTGACACTAACGGTAACGAATTACGAGAAAAATTTATTGAAGAATGTACTCAATCTGAGGAAAGGTTTGAGAAATCAATAACACGATTAAAAATATTAAATTTTTCTTCTAAAGTCGTTAAGAAAAAATTGAAAAGCGGTGGTAAAGTTCAAGAAGTCAGCTTGCATCGAGATTTGTTTGGAAGAATGTTGGGTTTGTCAATGGACCATTCCATTGACATCGAAAAGATTCTGTGTTTTCCTATCATTCCTATCCCAATGTCTTTGTGTCATTTCGATGGAACTATATGTAAAACAGAAAAATCGGTTATCGTTGCAGTTTTGGAAAAGCAGCACCAACCAGGAAACATACCCAACATTTTTGATGTTTTATTAGTTGATGGCTTCTTTCTTCTACATACACTACGTGATGTTCCATCTACTTTTGGCAATATTTCTAAAAAAGTAATGTCATGTTTAACAGCTACTAAAGCTCCTCGAGTTGACGTCGTATTCGATCAGTACATCTCTCCGTCAATCAAGGATTATGAACGTAATTTACGGAATGAAGAAAATTCCATTGATTTCAATATTAATGGACCTATGCTAGTTCGACCAACAGATTTCAACAAGGAGTTAAAAAATATTAAATTCAAACAAGCATTAGTTTCATTTTTAATTGAACATTGGTGTGACCCTGAAATAATGCCATTTATTGGTGAAACAAGAATCAATTTAAATTACGATTTTTGCTATTCATACAAAGTTGAGAACAATACTATTATTCAAACTATAAATGATGATTTATATTGTGGAAATCACGAAGAAGCCGACACCAAATTGATGTTTCATGCTTGTCAAATAGTAGAAAATGAGTCTGTTATTGTCACATAGTGCTCGGATTTTTATAAAATTTATATTTCTTTTTTCCTTTATTTCGAGATATGTTTGTTGAAACTTTCGACACATAAAACCGGGTCACAAATTTGTATTTATTATTGTTATGCGATGCAACGCAAATACGGATAAGGAAATCGCTACACGGAAATTCAACACATATTCACGACAAATGTAGGTCGTGACCGAGTTCTGAAATTTCGTGTGGGGATAGCGAGAAGAGCACCATGTGGGATCCTATAAAAAGTCAGGAAAATCTGTTGGAGGGAGGTTCAACCAAGTCCGCGGGAGCGTCTACACGCGTTAGGTGATCCGGAAGTCCAGAGTCCTGGTAGTTTACGGGAATCGCGGTAAGTGGCGTCCAGTTAAGCACGAGCGATCCAGCACCGTGAAACTCCACCAGAGACGAGACCTTTAAAGGACAGGATCCTCTACGGACGCCGCCCCGAAGGACGAACCCAGATAGTAAGCGTTTTTAATTTTCCCTTTCTCAACAGTGGATCCTGACTCTGGGATATTTACGATAACATATATAGTTTAAGCTGATAAGTTTGTGTATGAGTATATAAATAGCCAATATACATGTGTAGTAGTTAAGATTAAACAGGTGTTTTCTTTGGGCCTCCTTTTGCTTGCCAAGCAACCCCCAACGAGCGACGTTACATTATCAATGTTTTCATTAAATCATGTGACACTGATACTGCAGATGGAGAGTAAATTTCTTATAAATAGGTGACTTAAACTAGTTTGGGATCTAGGAGGGGATTGGGGCCAAATATCAATTGATCATTAGCAAGTGTTTTGTTTTGTACGATAGCTTTTTTTATTTCTAAAACTTCATAACGATCCAATATTCTTCCCCCTGGCAAATGATGTAATAATTTAATATTATTTTTGGTACAAGTGTGGTCATTATTAATTAAATGGGATGAAAGCCCGGAAGTCTGTTTATTAAAAAAATTAAGAAATCACTGAATGATCACAACCTCATCCTAAGTAAGGCGGATAAAGGCAACAAAATCACTATCCTACAACCCTTATATTTAGAAAAAATGACTGATTTTTTAAACAGTATAGACCTTGTAGAACTAACCAGGGACCCTACCAAAAAGTTTTCCTTACAAGTCTCAAAAACCTTAAATACAATAAAAATTGCTTTAGATAAAAAACAAATTTGAAAACTAAAAAACAGCAACCCTTCAGCACCGATCCTTTACGGCTTGGTGAAAATACACAAAAAAGACAACCCAATTAGGCCCGTGGCATCTTGCATTAACGCCCCCAACCAGAAGCTATGTAAACAACTTACATACCTATTAAGGGACATATTAGATTTTAACCCTAAATTCACGGTAAATAATAGTTTAGAGTTAGTTAACAAACTAAAGAATGTTAAATTGCCTCCAAATTCGAAATTAATTTTATTCGATGTCAAAAGTTTATTCCCTTCCATACCCACTACTCAATTAAAAAATTTTTTGATAGAGGATCTAAGAAATGTAGATCAAGAACTGAAATCGGAACTACTAAAACTAATCGATTGAAGCCTAAATCAAAATTATTTTTGTTATAATGAAAAGTACTTTTTACAAAAAGATGGTCTACCAATGGGCTCAGCCATCTCGCCCTTTTACGCGGATTATTTCATGAGTAAGTTTGAAACCTTTTTAGAAAATGATAATAAGTTTAATAAATATATTCACTTGTGGCTTCGTTATGTCGATGATGTGTTCGTTATTTGGACAGGCACAGAACGACAAATAAAAAATATCTTATTAAATATTCTTATCATATCTAAACGGAATTAACAATTGTATTCAATTCACCCTGGAAATAGGAAATAATACTCTGAATTTCTCAGACCTAAAAATCAGCATATTAAACCATAAAATTGTTTTTGACATATTCAGGAAAGACACATTTACGGATTCTATTATTCCAGCATGTTCAAACCACCCAATTAATATCAAATTATCGAGTTTTCATGCAATGTTAAATAGACTAATTAACGTACCTTTAAATCAAGACAATTACAAAAAAGAATTAAACCTAATAAAAACTATAGCAAAAAACAATGGATACAACCCCAACATCATCGATAAAATGCTGACAAAAAAATCAAATAAACACTTGTACAATCTAATAATAAACAAAAATGCTCTAACTAGAAGTGAATCTAATAATAGTGTGTGGAAAAAAATTCCCTTTTACGGAAATATTAGTACAAGCATAGGAAATAAACTACAAGAATACAACATAAAAGCGGCATACTTCAACAATTTGACTGTGAACAAAACTCTCGTAAATAATAAATTAAATAACATCCCAAACAATTCACAGAAAAGCGGTGTTTATGAGATTACCTGTTCGGGTTGCCCTACCATTTACATTGGAAAATCCAAACGGCCGATAACAACCAGGTTTGACGAGCACATTCGTGATGCTAGACTCAATAAACAGACTTCCGGGCTTTCATCCCATTTAATTAATAATGACCACACTTGTACCAAAAATAATATTAAATTATTACATCATTTGCCAGGGGGAAAAATATTGGATCGTTATGAAGTTTTAGAAATAAAAAAAGCTATCATACAAAACAAAACACTTGCTAATGATCAATTGATATTTGGCCCCAATCCCCTCCTAGATCCCAAACTAGTTTAAGTCACTTATTTATAAGAAATTTACTATTAGTAACTTCAGTACATGTAAATACTCCTAAGGATGCCCTAACAAGGCGAAATGTACATTGAGTTTGAATAAAAAGTTTGTGAAACCTCTCCAAGTGTTTTTCTGTTATTATATTCATTATGTTTCACCAAGTGTCATCGGCAAATTACTTCTTTAATGAGAAGAAGAATTTTAAAGCCTTATGCCAGTAACAATAAGACAATTAACAATAATGGAAGAACAAATAAAGGCATTAATGGAAATGATGAAGGAGATGAAAACAGGCCAGGAAGAAATAAAGGCAAGCCAGGAAGAAATGAAGGAAAAAATGGAATGTGGACAGGAAGAATTGAAGAATAAAATAGAAGCTGGACAAAAAAAGATGGAAGCGATGCAAGAAGAATTGAGAGTAAAGCTGAAGGAAGTCAGAGCCGAAGTGCAAGAAGAATTAAAGGAAGTACGACAAGAAGTGGAGGCGAGACAAGAAAAGCTAAGAGATGAGTTGAAAGAAGTACAAAAGGAAGTAGAGAAGAAGTAGATATATTATGGGGACTCTAGACCATTTTGCCCAAATATGGTATTGTTTTTAGTCGTGGGCGTGTTTTGTTTATGTTTTTTGGCTTGTGATTGGTAGATGAGTGTGTGGTGGGGTGTGTGTCTTGTTAATAGTTGCGGGTGTGTTTCTTGTTTGTAATTGGTTAAGGAGTGTGGTGTGTGTCTTGTTAATAGTTGTGGGCGTGTGTTTCTTATTTGTGATTGGTTTAGGAGTGGTGGGGTATGTGTCTTGGTAATAGTTGTGGGCGTGTGTTCTTGTTTTAGGGTGAGGTGTGTGTATGAACCCAAGATGGAGGCGTTGTTGGGGATGAGGATGTATGTGTGTCTTGTGTTAGAAAATGGCGACGACGACGACGAAGGTATAGGTAATAGGATGAGTATTTGTATATTTACAAAGAAGGGGGCTTTTTTGTTAAACAAAATAGCGTTGATGATTTTAATTATGTCGAATTAATACTTTTATGGTTTAATATTCTATTTATTAAAAAAAAGAAAAGATACACTTTAATAGTATAATATCAGTTTTGTATTTGCTTACATAGTAAACAATTCTTTTTTAGTGGAGCGGGACCGTCGTTCTGATAAGGCGTCGTCATGTTGTCGTTGTTGATGTAATGTTCAAAACATGGATATCTTTGAATTCTTCATTGTTTCTTAAATATTCTGGTAATTTATTCCATGCGTGGTAGCGGTGTAAGTAATTAACGTGATCTAACAAGTATTGTCTATAATAAGATTTAAACTTTTAACGGTGCAAGGGTGATGAAGCATATTTAATATTAAACACAAACACAAATAACTTCAACAAATATATTTAATATAACTCGACAATTGTTTCGGCTAGGCAGCCATTCTCAAGAGTACAACCGATACTAATTCTAAATATGTACATCACAGTTTATATAGATAATACTACCCCCAAACAAGCTATAAGTTCAAAATAAGTTGGGTGTTTAGATAACACAATTCTTTTTGATTATTCACAATATTTTTCTTTTTAGTCATAGCTTTTTTAATTTCTAAAAATTCGAGGAGAGTTAGCTTTCGGCTTTTTTGTTGACAATGTAGTAATTTAAGATTATTAATGTTAATGTTGTGATTTTTTGGATACAATGTTCTGTTATACCCGTAGTCTCTTTTTTGTTTCTTATGCTGGCTAGATGTTCTTTAAAACGGGTTTCTAGAGAACGACCGGTCTGTCCTATGTAGATCGCATCGCACTCTTGGCAATTCAATTGGTAAACTCCACTTTTATGTTTGTTATCCGATTTTTTACTTTTATTATTAATTAACACGGTGCCTATATTGAATTTATTGATTTCTGTAGCAGTAACATTAAATTTGTTTAAATAGTTTTTTATTTTGTAGCTCGAATTTTTTATGTAGTTAATTGAACAGAAATTATTATCAGAGTTGGGGACCTTTTTATCGTAAAAATAAAGCATGTTTTGAGTCTTTTTGCGTGTTTTTTGAACTAATAACTTGTCAATTATATTTAAGTCATAACCATTATTTTTTGCAATATGTTTTATTATATTTAGTTCAGAAAGAAAGTCCTGTTTCTCAAGAGGGATGTTAACTAACCTGTGTAGAAGACTGTGAAAAGTAGACATTTTTATGTTAAAAGATTGATATGAATCGGCAGGTATTACTATATCTGTTGTGGTGGGTTTTCTAAAGATTTTATATTCAAGTTTATTATTTTTATGAGAGATTTTTAGATCAAGGAAATTAAGTTGTTTATCTGATTCGATTTCCATTGTAAACGTAATGTTTTTATTTAGTGAATTTAAAATGTTTAGAAAATTTTGTAATTGTCTTCGAGTCCCCGACCAAACGCAAAGGATGTCATCAACATAACGACAATAGAAATCAATACATTTCGTGTACTGCGAAAATTTGTTGTTGTTAAATAAATTACATTCTAAGTGGTCCATGTAAATATCGGAAAGTACCGGAGATAAAGGTGACCCCATGGGGAGCCCTTCTCGTTGGATGTAGTATTTGTCATCGTATTCAAAATATGCTTGGGATAAACACACTTTTATTATTTCCAAGAACTCTATCTTTTCAATATCGGTTATATCTGAATTATTCACCATTTTTTCCAAAATATTTTGTAATTCATCTGTAGGAACTGAGGTAAACAAACTTGTTACGTCAAAAGAGACTAAAAGGGAATTGTTAGCAATTTTTAAATTTTTTGTTTTTTCAACGAGTTCAAAGGAGTTCTTGATACTGTATTTGGCTTTAAAGTTTAGTCTATTTAGTATTAATGTGTTCGCGAACCTACAAGTTTTGTAAACGGGGGCATTTAAATACGACACTACTGGTCTGAGAGGTATGTCATTTTTATGAATGAATGAAGTGGATCTAGTAAAATTGACGCTTTTGGAATATAATTCAAATAAAAGTTTTTTTCCTAAAAACTGTCTCACTTGCTTTCTTGTTTTAGGAATCGGACAGTTTTTTAACGCCGTAATATTATCAAGCAACGGGCTAATAGTATCGCAACCTATTTTATGACCTAAATAATTAACCTCATTTACGGCAAATTTACATTTTCGCAAGTTTAATTTGACCCCCCTTAAAGTAATGCTTTTAACGTTAATTGTATATGTTTCAGGTGATCTTCGTATGTCTCAGAAAAAATTAAAACATCATTAATATAATTAACCGCGAACGCGTCTAAATTATTGCTTCTTAGTATATTCGACATACATCTTTGAAATATCGCCGGTGATGATTTTAAACAGAAAGGTAAGCGTTTCCATTGCTAATGACCATGATGGGTCACAAACGCCGTTTTATATTTGTCTTTATCTCGAATTGGAATCGACCAAAGCGCCGCTTTACCATCAAGTTTAAAGAAAAACTTCGCATTTCTTAATCGCACCGTTAAATCATCTATACTCGGGAAAGGATGGCTTTCCGGCACTATGTATTTGTTTATGTCCTGAAAATCTATACACAATCGAGATTTTTTTTCCTTCATCTTTTTTCAGAACCAAGGCTACCGGGGCTGCATTAGGACTGGAAGATGCTTCAATCAAGCCTTTTTTTAATAGTTCCTTTATTTGATTCTCGATTTCAGTTTTATCTACAAGAGAGCATTTATACGGCTTTTTTGCACAGTATCT
Source organism: Agrilus mali (assembly GCA_029378335.1). Taxonomy (NCBI): domain Eukaryota; kingdom Metazoa; phylum Arthropoda; class Insecta; order Coleoptera; family Buprestidae; genus Agrilus; species Agrilus mali. The sequence continues at coordinate 11,611,776 of CM055659.1, forward strand.
ATTTTCTGTGAGTTTTATTTTAGCTTCAAAATTTTTCACCAAGCCAATGTCAAACTCTGTTTTTGCGAAAATTACACTATATTTTTTTTAAATGTTTTTAATTTCGATCCTGCTATCGCAATTATCAACTAGATCAGAATTTATATTAGATAAATTATTGATTATCATCGAATCGCTTTTCTAGTTTTTTGCTTGAGTGATTTTCAAATTCTCATCTTGTCGCAGTTTGAAAGCCCTAATACAATCTAATCCTAATAAAATATTATTTTTAAAAGAAGAGCTTTTGACTTTGAAAAGCTCACATGACTTTGTTACCCCTCCCATGGTAATGTCCACCAAAGCAACACCTTCTGGTTTTAAATTACCGCCTAACGATCTAATATTTTTCCCCCCACTTAGAGATTTCCCCAGATTAAGACTTTTCCAAAATTCAAAATAATTAGTTTTTTGCCTCTTTTGAACAACAAACTATATCCTCTAAATCATAATTATTTACAATCTTGACATTCTCATTTTTCTTTTTATCTTTTAATTTATTCCTACATAGTTCGATGGGATGTAATCTATTTTTAAATCCCAGGCTTTCACAATAAGAACACGGTTTGTTTATATTTTGTTGTCTTTCTTTTGAGTTTCCCCCGTGTTTGTTTACTGTGGGCTCCATGCCGCTTAAAATCGACATCAAATCGTCAATAGTTTTCAATTGCGAGCTTACTATACGAGTTCTAATTTCATTGGGTAAAGCTATAAAAATTAAATTTATCTGCGAGTTAACCGTTTAATCCTTGTCAACGTCAAGTAATAAATTCCGTTTTTTTAATGCAAAATCCAGAATCGAGCCTCCCAAAAACTTGAACTCGTACCCATAAGCAATTCAGACCATGACTTTGTATCAAAAGTATCTATAAACGAATTATTCCATACATCCCATGTTTGTAATGTTTTAGATGATTTACGAAAGCCTGTATACCATTCCAAGGCCGTGCCTTCCAAAAATAACCTCAACACGTCTGCATATTTATTCGGTGGAACATCGAATCGATTACACTCTAATTTAAAAGTCTCTAACCACGTGGTAGAGTAGTATTAATAAAGCACTAGAAAGATAGGTACGCTCGTCCGCCATTTTGTTTCCATCTGATGACATTTGTCAGTGTTTGTTACAGATGTAAACATCGTAAAAAGGTGAGTCTACTGACGTTTTTTTAGTTAAAAGTCGTGATTGTTAATAATTATTATACGAAAAATGTTTCCCAAATACAAGGCAAGTGTTTGAAATATTGAAATTTCGAGGACATATTCATTAAATGTTGTTATTAATACTGTAATTTTTGAACACTGAAAAAGGTCTATTGTTTACATTTAACTTTATTTTGCATAGATTTCACAATAAATTTATAAACGAAAACTCTCTAAATATATAATTTTCAACGGCGTTAGGGCATTGGTAGGGGTCATAACCTTTTAATCTTTGCGTGTAAACCGTATAAACACAGCAATAGCCACAGAACCAACAATAATATAATTTTTAATGTATGACATTGCAGTATTTTGTCGATTATAATTTCTGTCTTCTTTCTTTTTGAGTATCTATAAAATTTCTGGATAGTACATATTTCAATGCTGCATTTGTATATTTTTTTCTAACAGGTTGAACAGAAATTAGAAAGCTGTTGTTTTTACAGGACGATGACTGGATGTTCGTCGGTTGCCTGTACAAACAGGTCTGAAAATGGAAATAAAATGTACACAGAATCCCAAAGGATCCGCAGAGGCGTCATTTATTATATACACTGAGCACCAACTTCTTCTTCACACCTGGATTCTTTTGTTGATATGTATCTCCTTGGACAGTGTATATATTATTTCATTTAAAAAATTAGCTACATGTACACAGAAAAAAAAACTATTTTAAAACAAGAAAATATATTGCTTTGAAGATATTTACTCATTTTAAATAAATAAATACTTCTTTTTAGTATTTTGCTTTGTTTTAAGAAAACAAGAATATTTCCTTCAACGCTTTTATTTACTTACTGCAATTGATTTAAAGAAAGAATTTTTGTTTTGAAACAAATTTATACAGGTTTCGATCGAAGACTAACTCTGTTCTTAAAACAAGTCAAGGAACTACTTGGAATGAAAATGCTTCTTTTGCTACAACTTTTTGAATGGTTTAAACAAAAAGTAATTTCTTAATTTTAAAACATTTCTGTTTTGAAACAATAAAATATTAATTCTATTCAAGTAGCCGAAAACTGGATTGTATAAAGCACTTCTTCGAAACAAAACAGTTCTGCTTTCGATAAAGCATTATCATTTCATTTTAAAGAACATTTTATTTAATACATATATGACGCTTTGATGAGCTCCATTTTTGTCTCCCGTTTCGATTTTCAATATATTGCGTCATACGTTAACGAACTATCAGTGTAAAGTGAGTTGTTGGTGCACAATAAAATTTTCTGAAAAAGCAGGGGTATATTTTTATAATAAAATGGAAGAATTTTTAAATAAAATTGGCTTTGGAGAATTTGGAGAAGCATTTGCAAGTAAGTACCCATTAAAATACTTAATTTTTACGAATTTATTTATTAATTATATTTAAAATAGAAGTATGAAATAATGCAAAATTTTGCATGGTAAATATGTAATAGAGCCGCAATATTAGAATTAAGTTTTTAATTCATTCTGTATCACGTTATCTGCTGTATATAGGTACATAAATATCTACAAATCAATTTTATCTACAACGAATCCTCAACGAAGTAGTAGGTAGTAAAATAAAACTGTTTTTTAAATAGCAGTAGGTATCTACAGTTTAGCAAAATTTGTAAGCGCGCTTTCTCTCGATAAAGAAAAAATGGCTACTACCTACTGCTATTTGAAAATCGGTTATTGATTGTTTTATGATGAGAATCGTTTGATCGATAAACCAAGAATTCTTGTTTTGATTTTAAATTAAAAACAATAATTTATATTACAGCTACTGGAATCATTTGGACTAAACAACTTCTTATCAAAATGGCAAACTTGAGCAATCACTACGTTACATTAAAGAGCTTATATAAGATCGAATCAGTAAATGGAAGTAGTTCTTATTATGGATAAAAATAAAAAGACGCATTTTCCAGTCATGATGCATACACTCCCTACTGGTGAATCATACGTAACACTAAAATGTCTTAAGCAATTTTTTTTAGTTCCTTTCATACTATTGTTCATGTGTGTATCGTTGTCCTTTTTATTATTTTATGTTCAATAAAGATATGTTACAATAATCACATCTTATTTATATACCATTCCATTGATTTGTAAAATTGCTTTATTATTAAAAATAAAAAATTAAGAAAAAATTAAATTTTCGAACAAATTTTTGTTATTTTAGTATGAAAATGTTTCATGTTTAATACAAAAATATACCGCTTTAACTCAAATATTAATCGTGTTTATTATGAAGAAGTACCATCTTAAATGGAAACATTCGTTTCTTGTGTTGAAGAAAAATATTATTTTTTCCAAGCCCGCAAATCTTATTTTAAGAAAACGAAATAGTTGAAATCAGTAGATAAATATTCTGTTTAAAGGAATACATTATTCTAACGAAGAAATATTATGGTTTTCGTAAGTAAACTCTTTTCGCTTCAAACTGCTGTATTTAACTGAAAGTATATATTTTTAAATGAAACGCAGCATTTGATTACCATTAAAACTTTTAAACTCTTTATTCAAGAAAATATTTATTTGCGTATATATGAAACAAAGATTTTCTTGAATGAAATGTATTTTATTCACATTAAATATACTTTTTTTTCCGTGTATTATAAATTTACAATATGTAGGCAAGGAAACAATTATGTAACGACGTATCATTAAAGAAAAATTAATAATCATAATTGCATGTTTTTACAATTTTTATTTTTGTCCTTTCATCATTTAGCAGTTTATAATTTTAGTTGAAAAAATTCAAAATACACATTACTTAGGACATATCACTTTAGCCTTTTTCGTGTTCGTAGTTCTGAAGGTAATTCAATTTAACTAGCTTTCCGCAATTACTGAATGTAAATTATATACGCCATTACAATCACTGAATAATGCAGAATAGTTTGATATAACTTCTACTCTTTATAGAGTCTTTCTTAAAAATTGTTTATTTACACAACACAGAACTACACACCTAAAGTAAAAATATATACATAACCTAACCTAATAAAATAGCAAGAGCAACTAACATCTATATATATATATATATATATATATATTTACAAGTGAAGTTAAAACACTGACAGAAAAAATGAACGGACGAATGAATGAATGAAACACAGATGAGCAGAAAAACAAATATGAATATATATATACACAATAGCGTGGCGGTACTAAGTGGCTAGAGCTCTCTCTTCCTTGCCGCGGGTGGGTGGAATGTCAGAGGTGGCCAATAGTGTTAAAAAAACAAAAGGTAGCGAGATCTCTCTCTTCCTTGCCGTGGGTCGGTGGAATGTCAGAGATAGCTAGTACTTTTTTTTTTTTTTTTTTTTTTTTTTTTTTTTTTTGTTTTCGTGGAGGAGAGGAAATCTTCAAAAGACACCCAGCCGCCCGAGCGACTTGGTAGTGTCGGATTCCCGAGGAAGGCGTCCTCGGACCTACCGACTAAAACCTCTCCCCCTCAGGCCGTTATAGGACCTTACGGTCCTCTTCAGCCGTGTGCGTTCAAATGTTATCTGTTATATGTTGGGTGCTGTGTTGAAGTTTGTGTGTGTGTGTGTGTGTGTGTGTGCATGCAAGTGTGTAAGGTAATTAGGGTAGTTGGGGGATCAAGGATTGTGGGAGGCTATCTAGGTAGTCTTGGAATTCGTCAGGGAGGTCGGGGATGTTTGCTAGTAGGCTAGCAGGAGGATAGGGGATTTTGCTTTTTGGTTTTCTAGGAATTCTGCGTGGTTTGTGTTTTAGGGTGGTTGTTGTTATGGGATTGTTGTTTTCGATGGCTCTTGTAGTGAATCTGCTCTGTAATTGTTTGATGCGTGTAGGGATTGGTGTTATGGGGACGTTGTCGTATAATATGTTGGAAGGAAAGAATCTATCTAAGCGCTGTATTTTGCGTAAAATACGTCTTTCGGTCGCGAGGATATTGTGCATTTGTTTCCGGGTGTGTGTGGTTAGTGTGATTGCTCGGTAATCTATTAATGGTCTCACGAATGTTTTGTAAGTGTGAAGGAGCGTGTCTGTGTTGCATGGTTTTATTCGCCCGTTTACAAGTGAAATTAAGTTACTGCGTTGTCTTACTTTATCGAGAGTTTTACTTATGTCGGCGTGCGCGTTCATTGTGTGTGTGAGTGTGATTCCTAAGTATTTGATTTGCTTTTGTAGGGTTAACCGTTCGTTAAATAGCTTTAAATTGATGTTGTCACTCGCTAGTGTTCTCTTCGTTTGAAGTCTGGGGTGCCTGAACAGGATGGTTTGTGTCTTTTGAGGGTTAGGTTTTAGACGCCATTTACCGAGCCATAGTTCTAGTTGTTTGAGTTGAAGACTCATCTTGTTGTTACACGATTTTGAGGTTATTCCGTTAACCCAGTAAGCGGTATCGTCTGCGTATTGTGCGAGGCTAATTGATCTTTGTAGCGGTTGAGGGATGTCGTAACAGAAAATGTTGTACAAAAGTGGGGCGAGTACCGTACCCTGAGGAACTCCTGCTTTAAGCGAGAAAGTTCGCGAGAGTGTTTTGCCGATTTTAATTTTGGAAGGTCTTTCGGTTAAGAATGATTGTATAAGTTTGACGAAAAAGGGAGGAAGATTAATGTCTAATAATTTAGATAGCAGTCCGTTGTGCCAAACCGTGTCAAATGCCCGTTCAAAATCTAATGCGATGGCGAGGGTACAACCGCCCGAGTTCATTTATGAGATGGCTTCGGTTTGTAGCTTTAAAACTGGGTCCAGGGGGCTGAGCCCTTTACGGAATCCAGTTTGTGTGTTCGGTATGATGTTGTTGTCCCTGCAATAGTTCGATAGGCGCGTCGCGATAATGCGTTCGAAGATTTTACCGGTGTTATTGACGAGAGAAATGGGTCGATATGATGTAGGGTCGGTAGGGTCTTTTTCCGGTTTAGGAATCATAACGATGTTCGCGGTTTTCCATGTTGTGGGATAGTATCCGGTTTTTAGTATTCCGTTAAAAATTGAAGTTAGTAGCTGTAACGCGGGTGGCGGAAGGTTTTTGATTATTGCGTTAGTAATACCGTCTTCGCCCGGCGAATTGTTTTTTAATTTCGAGAAGGTGTCGGTAATATCTAATTCCGTTATGTCGCGCATGATATCGTTTTGTGTGTATCGTGCTAATTGAAGTTGATTTGTTACTTTAGTATCTATCTGTGTTGTGTGATTCGCGTCGTGATGTGGCCCGGTGTAAGTAACATGAAGTTTTTCGAGAGTGTCCGCGAATGCCTCTGATTTTTCTTCGGGGGTATTGTATATTTGATTGTTTACTAGTAGATGGCTCGGTGCCGTTTGTTTTTGCCCGGTAATCGTTTTAAATTTATGCCAGAATTCAGATCCGTTGTGGTGGTTAAGTTTGGAACATGTCTCCTGCCAGCGTTTATCATGGTGTTGATTAGTTTTTAATCTGACTAGTGCGTTTAGTCTGTTCCATTCGGTTTTAATTAGCGGATTTCGTGTTCTAGAGAAGAGTCTGTAGAGTTCGCGTTTACGTTTTATTAGTTCAACTATCTCTCGCGGGAGTGGTCTTCTGCCTAGACAGATTCGTTTGGTGGGCGCGGTTACGTTAATCGCGTTTTGTATGCAAGTGGTGTATTTGTTTATCGCGGTGTCTATATCTGCAGAGTTGTTAATTTCTAGTGGGGTGCAATCGGTTCGTGTTATGTGTTCGCGAAGTGTGTCGAAGTTTATGTTTTTGTAGTCGCGAATTTCTTTGAAATACGTTTGTGTTATTTTTTGTGTTTGTATGTTAAGAATCGCGGATAGCGGTAAGTGGTCGCTGGTAACAGATGTTCCTATTTCGCAGGAATCGGAAAAGAGGGGCGCGACTCTGTCCGTACAGAGAATATGATCCGGGATTGACGAACCCATGGGTCCGAAGAAGGTGTAGTTATTGTTTTTAATACGGAAAATGTTTAGGGCCATAAGTGAGTTCGCGAGTATTCGTCCGTTTGCGTTTGATGCGGAGTCGCCGAAGGAAGTGTGTCGCGCGTTAAGATCGCCTAAAACTATGGCTCTGGGTATAGATGAAACGAAATTTAAGAATTCAACCGGCAGTTTGTTAGTAGGCCTATTATAATAACTGAATAATACGATTTCGCCCGATCGGTGGTGTATCTTAGCTGCGGTGCAGTCGAAGCCTACAAGGTGAGGTGGAAGAGAGAAGCGGCTGGATGCGATGCTATTGTGAATCACGAGTGCTGTGCCTCTATTATGTTGGTTTTTGTCGTCCCTATAGATTTTATAACCCGATATGTGATAGCGGTCTCTACGCGTTGTTAACGTTTCTTGAAGCGCGAGTATGTGAATAGAGTCGGTGTATAGTGTGTGAGTGATGTTGTTCTTTTTACGTTTCCAGCCGTTCGTGTTGATTGTTGAAATTTTAATGTCCGCGAATTTAAATGACGGGGATGATGAGCCACCGAATGGTATAGAGGATATTTAAGGTTGGGGAAGAGGAGTGATGGAGACGTGCACCGAGTTTCCTCGATGCACAAAGGATACTTTTCGCTTGAAAAAGTGGCGGGCGTGGAGGGAGATCACCTTTTCGGTGATGGTAGATTTGGGATTAAGTGCGGTGAGGCATAGGTAGGTGAAGCGGATGGTATCTTCGACTCTGGCGAAACGTTCGGGAATAGTAGCGGGATCAGTTTCTGGAGAGGACGGTTCCTCGTCAGAGGCGTCTTCTGCGGGAGGATCAACGCACCTAAGAGGTGCGGTTTTGGAAGGTGTAAGGGATTTAGGGGAGGGACGTTGAGGACAGTTGGTGTCAAAGGCAAGGTGCTTACCTTTGCAGTTGGTACAGGAAGGGGATGACGTGCAGGAAGAGGATGGATGGTCGCCACCGCAACGGTAGCAAAGGGTATGGTTTTTGGGACAGGAAGCGGTGTTGTGGCCAAATGTGAAACATTTGCCACACTGAAGAGGTTGGGGTCCTGGGGATTGGGAAGGCTCGCAGCGGTATAGCTTTGAGAACATGGTGAAACCTTTGGATAATAGGATGTCGATGGATTTAGGGCAGTTGGAAATTACCCTGAAGAGGAACGTATCCTTGCCTGTCTGCCTGGACTTAATTCGCCAGGCGTTCTTGGCATTAAGGTTTTGTTCCTTAAGGGCAGAAAGGATGTCGGTTGAGGTTATGTTAAGGTCTACGGATCTAATGACACATGAAAATGTCGGTCTGATAGGAGGTTGGGATGTTATAGGCCTAGGGGATAAGCGGTGTGGTGTAATTTTTATTTTTTCAGACAGGATTGATCGGATAGGAGAAAGTTTTTTTATGAAGTCTGGATCTCTTGAGGTAACAACTGCCTTGTTACCTCGGTAAACGGTGAGGGTAAGGAAAACTAAGGTAGGGAGGCTTTTGAGGGTATTCCAGAGGGTTTTCTGGTTAGAAAACTTCTCCGGGATGTCGGTAATTAGGGCTTCGAAAATAGGAGTGGATTTATGGGAAGAGTTGGAGGAAGAGGAAGACGAGGAAGACGTCCTACACCTACGAGTATTCGTCTTAAACGAGTCCTCGGTTGGCGAGTCAGACCTTCCTCGTTTAGAGGTAGTGGGGGTAGCGGTGCTCATCGTTTTGGATTTGGATTTAGAAAATTTAAATTTAGATAAACTGAATATGAAGCGTTAAGATGTATAAAATTTGAGAGTGAATGTGAGAGACAAAAAAGAATGAACGAACAAACGAACGCAAGAACGAAGAACGTAAAGAGAAGTGAATGTATATAAGACGCTGAATTTAATTTAAATGAGTGAAGGTAGTGTTTGTGTGTTGTTAATTTGTTAAATATTACCTAACGGGGTAGAGTTAGATTCAAAGGGACGTTGCGTACTCGGTCCCAGTGAATTCAGATTAGTATAAATATGATAGGATTTAACTTACTCCTTTAAACTGCTTGGCTGGCAACGAATTTTTCGAGTTACTCTCAACATGCCCTTTCATTTGATACCTATATTGTAGAAATGCATTAAAGATAACTATTCCGCCATCTTGAATGGTCCGCCATATATGATAAGAATAACGTCACACAGTTTATCGTGTATTGTCATCCAACTAAACGTGTATACAAAATTTCAGCTCAATCGGTTGAAGATATCTGCTTCAAAATTGAATAGTAAGATTCCACCCGAACAAACGTACATACATACATTGCATTGCAAGTTAAATAAAAGCTTAATAATATTAATGAACTATACATGTAGACATCGGCTATTGTTTTGATAAAAAGCTAAATTAATTATTATGACTAAATATAAATTGTTGATGGCTGTAAATTTCAGATGAAAAATATAAATTTGCTATAGTAATAAAACAGTTTAGTATAGGAAATTTAGAAATATTAAAACTTTCAAATTGGCACAAAAAATTATCAGATTGCATTCAAAAGGTCATCTAGAATCGAAGCATGCAAAAAATATGTCTATTTAAATTTCGAGAATTCACACCTCCGACGAAGCAGTACTGCTTGGCTCTAGAATACATTTTACATTAAATATTTTTAAAGTTACGAGTTTGAGTTGAGTAGTTAGGTAGTTTGATATATCAGAATAAATGTTATATAACGACACGGTTAAGCATAAAACCGCTGCCATGTTGTCATTTTTTAGAGGCGAGAAGGAAACGCAGGTATCATAAAACATTCCTTCGCATGTTCGGAGGCGACTTCGTTGCAATCGTACCAGCTAAGCGCGACACTAGCGCTAGCGATCTATAACGGAACTAAAAGATTTTTTTGTGAGTATGGGAGGTACTTTGTGGTCTCCAGACGAATTTTCGTTTTTTGGATCTAGATGACGTCTTAAGACCAAAACCATCGAAAATATTGAAGGACGTTGTCGCCTCTGATTTCGGAGGAGACAACGTTATATATGAGGCGATAGCGATACCCCCATGTAGCGTTCCGGAGGTGACAAGATACCTTTGATATGTATATATATATATATATATATACAAGTGAAGTTAAAACACTGACAGAAAAATGAACGGACGAATGAATGAATGAAACACAGATGAGCAGAAAAACAAATATGAATATATATACACAATAGCGTGGCGGTACTAAGTGGCTAGAGCTCTCTCTTCCTTGCCGCGGGTGGGTGGAATGTCAGAAGTAGCCAATAGTGTTAAAAAAACAAAAGGTAGCGAGATCTCTCTCTTCCTTGCCGTGGGTCGGTGGAATGTCAGAGATAGCTAGTACTGGCGAGTAGCGGCTATTTATACAAATCCCAGTACTAAGCAAGGGTTGGGAAAAAGAGGGGTTGGAAGTGGGGTGATGAGAGAAGGGCGAAATTCACAATAAAAACGATTTTGTTTTTAAAGTCGATTTCGCGGTGAAAATGAAAAAACCGATAACGGCAAAGGACAGGGCATGCATGAAAACGTAGGGTTAGAAAAAAGAATCGTAGTTTTAAGATAAAAAACAACAGAATTAGGAAATAAAACGAAAAAGGGAAAAAACCGTGATAATAAAGAAGAACAGAATAGTTAGAGAGAATACTACAACCAATAAGAGCAAGAAAATAAAGAAAGAATTACTGAGAGAAAAAAATAATTAAAATAAATAAATAAGCAAGAAATTAAAATAGATAGAAACGGGTAGTTGAGTACAAGTTTGGTTGTAGCAAGGGGTAGGACCGGTATTTGGACGAGGTAATTAGAGGTGGTGACGTCAGGGAAAAACCAGCGGCTAGTTGTCGATCTTCCTGGAATGAACGAGGGTCGGTGTTGATGTATACAGAATAATATTTCGATATAATTATAGTATATTATATCAATTCCTCCCCGGTTTGAGCGAAATTTATTCTGTATTTGGGATTGAGCGAAGTTGATCGTAATGGACCTTTACTAGTCGATTTTCCTTTTCAACCCAGTACGTGTTCCCTCCGGCGTAGCTGTGGACTCTATGAGGACCGGACCAACGGGAAGCAAACCCGGCATGGAAGTCGTTCTCGGCGCTTGAAAGGGGATGCTCACGACAGTAGACCACTTGCTGAGGCTCGTAGCGCGGGATTTCTCTTGGTGCGTCAGGGAGTCGATTCTGTACATATCGCTGCTGGTGTCGTCGGATGTCCTCCATTCTTTCTTCGAAAGGAGGTGCGTCGGGAACAACGTCGCCATCAGGAATGTTGTCCCACTCTCCCGGTCTCAGAAGAGGCCGTCCAAAAAGAGCGAAGTAAGGTGTTACACCTGTCGCTGCATTTCTTCGATCTCGCTGATCGAATAAGATTTTCGGTAAGTGATTATCCCAAGTGCGATGCTCACCCTGTTGCAAGTAAATCCGGAGACCGATTTTTATCTCTTGGTTGCGTCTCTCAGTTGGGTTAGCTCTAGGATGGTAGGCGGCTGTGGTCCAGTGGTGGGCCTTCCATCTAGTACATGCATTCTTCCAACTTCGACTGGTAAACTGCGATCCGTTATCGGTGAGAATAGCACGCGGATAGCCGAAACGGCGCAGGACTTCGTTTTCCAACAAGCGAGCGATCACAGAGGTGGTTGCGGAGCTGATGGGGAACGCTTCGATCCAGCGAGAAAACAAGTCCGTGATGACTAAAATGTACTTCTTTCTGCGGGATGTTCGGGGATAGGGTCCCATCAAGTCCAAAGCGATGGTGTCCCAAGGTCTTTCGGGTTGTCGAGGACGTAGGCCGGCAGGTACAGCTCGATGCTTTTTCGTACATAGGCAAATGTGGCACCGCCTGATGTGATGAGAGACGTCGGTCTTCAGACTTGCCCATTGATAGTACAAAGACAACCTCCTGATGGTTTCCTGTATCCCTGGATGGCCAGCCTCGTCGTGATAGCGGTGAATAAGCTTCGGTTGCATGGAAGTTGGGACTAACATAAGCCAGGAATCGGCTTCCTTTTGCCAAACCAGGTTATCGTGTAGGCGGTAGTGCTGAAGGAAGTTTGTCGGGATGGTCATGGAGAAAGGAGCAACGTTCCCGGAAATTGATGATATCAGGCTCGGTTTCTTGCTCCCGACGGATTTCCTCGCGGTTCGTTTCTACCTGGATCTGGGATACCGTCGGTTTCTCGTTGTTAGGAGGGAGAAGGCGGGATACGTTATCGACGTCATGGTCTTCCTCTTGTGAACTCGGCATGCGGGATAGAGCATCTGGGAGATGATTTTCGTTCCCTGGGCAATGTTCCAGAGTAAAGGTAAATTCTTGAAGCAATAGAGCCCATCTGGTCAGTTTAGCGCGCGCATCCTTCATACTATGCAACCAAGTGATATTGCGATTGTCCGTCCGCAGGATAAAACGTTTATCTTCTAGATAAGGACGATACTTCTTAATGGCCCAAACAATGGCGAGGCATTCCTGTTCATTACTATGGTAGGCTTGCTCGGTTGGGTTGAATCTCGTGCTGGCGTATGATATTATTTTTCGGGAACTATCGGGGCCTTCCTGGTATAATACAGCAGCAGCACCATATTTGCTGGCATCGGTTTGGAGTATAAAGGTTTCGTCGAAATCTGGGCGGTGCAAACTAAGCGGCTGTTTCATCAGTGTTTTGATTCGTTCAAACGACTGCTGGCATTCACTAGTCCACTGCCATTTTCTTTTCGGACTGAGAAGATCTGTCAACGGGGCCGAGACGTAGGCAAATCGAGGTAAGTACTCGCGAAGCCAATTGCACAACCCTAAGAATTTTTTCAGCTCCTTCCGTGTCGTTGGTGCGGGCGTTTCGCATATCCTACCGAGATGACTGGGAAGCGGAGAGTTTCCTTCTTCGGAGATCAAATGTCCTAAGTATGTTAGTGTTCTTGAGCCGAAAACACATTTTTCTGGAGCACAAGCGAGACCGTGTTGTTGTAGCCTCTCGAACACACGACGCAGATGATGAATGTGTTCCTCCCAGGTACGAGAGAAGACATTTATGTCGTCCAAGTACACGAGACAAAATTTTCTCAAGTATCCGGTCAGTACTTCCTGGCCCAAAGTTGCGGGAGCTCCCTTTAGGCCGAACGGCATTACTCGAAAATGGAATTTTCCTCCGTCTGGGGCATGAAGGCGGTGAGGGGGCGTGACTATGGATGCATAGGGATCTGCCAATAGCCAGACTTCAGATCGATGGTCGAGAAAATGGTAGATGTACCTATTGCTTTCAGGGTTTCCGGGATGGCTGGTAAAGGAGAGACTTCATCCTGTGTGAGACTGTTGAGGCGGCGGAAATCTACACAGAACCTTGAGTTGCCGTTCTTTTTGTTCACGAGTACCACAGGAGAGTTGTAGGGAGATTGGCTTGGTTCTATGACGTCCGTGAGCATTTCCTCGACTTGCTCTTGGATCAGCTTCTTCTTTCCTTCGGAATAGCGGTACGGCGGGAGACAAAAAGGCTCGTCCCGATGCAGACGAATTATGTGCTCAGCCGTCTTGGTAGTAGTAGTCGATTTTGTGAATACTTCATGGAAATCCTCTACTAATTTCCAGAAGTCGTCGTTGTAATCTTCCGGAAAATGTTGTATTAGAAGTTGTTCTTTAGGCAACGTAGGTGAGGTAGGCGGTGGCGTCGGTCGAACCCAGTGGATTGTGTGGCGCTTGTCTGTACCGAAATGCAGGCACTTCCTCTCGAAATCGCAGGTAGCGTTTACTTGCAAAAGCCACGACATTCCCAAGATGATGTCTCTTCTGCGACGAGGGCTTCGATTGCGTGGGAATATTGGTTTATTTGTACGGTCATCGATATCGAACCTAAGATACGCATTGCGGTACCATCAGCGAGGCTTGCGGTGGATGTAGCAGAAATCGTATCGTAACTGCGGGCCAGACGAGAGCTTACGAAATTGTGGGAAGCTCCCGTGTCCAGTAGGGCTTCAGCGAACACTTCCCTTAGGCGAAGTCGGATCTTTGGCATCCAGCAGTGCGGCAGATTGATTTGGTGACTAGTTGGGTATCCGGCCGTTATTGAGGATGCTGGACGGGCTAAATTCCCTCAGCCTGTCTCCAGTTTCCCGACGGCCTAGGTGCGGTATCCTGGAGTCTTCGTTGCGCCAAAACAGGACAGTCCCTGTGGAAGTGTCTCTCCGGACAGTGATGGCATTTTGGTGCTGCGGATGTGGTCAGTACTTCCTTGACGGGGTTTCTTACTTCCTCCTTATTTCTCGTCCCATGATTGGTAGTGGCCGACTGTAGTTGGTCGATTTCGATCGCTCTCTGGAGTAACTCCGCAATCGTAGTTGGTTTCGGTATCCTCAGGAAGGTTCGTATACTTTGCCGAACCAATTCGATTAGCAACTGCATGCTGCTTTCTTCTTCTTCGTCCGGAAACAGTCGTTGTAGCAATTGCAGTTTGTTTAACAGGAACATTTCTGTGGGCTCCTTTGGTCCTTGTTTTTGGCTGTATAACTGAGCCTTCAGTGATACTAAGACTTCGGGCCCGATTGTATTTAGCTAGTAATCGATCCCGAAAATCTTTCCATTGTAGAGGGAAATGTTGGTATGGTAGCCACCACTTCGCCGCATTTCCCTGAAGTTGGCACGTAATAGTCTTGAGTTGCTCGTTTGGCTCAATACGATTTTTTTCGAAGTACTCTTCGCACTCTTTAAGGAAGCTGTTAGGATCCTCGGTATTGTCTCCTCTGAATGATGGAGCAGGTGGTGGCGGTTTCGATACCGTAAGGACACGATGTAAAATGTCTTCTAACTGTTGTGAAGAGAACTGAATGAACACTTGATTTAACTTCTAGTCTTTATAGAGTCTTTCTTAAAAATTGTTTATTTACACAACACAGAACTACACACCTAAAGTAAAAATATATACTTAACCTAACCTAATACAATAGCAAGAGCAACTAACATCTATATATATACATATCAAAGGTATCTTGTCACCTCCGGAACGCCACATGGGGGTATCGCTATCGCCTCATATATAACGTTGTCTCCTCCGAAATCAGAGGCGACAACGTCCTTCAATATTTTCGATGGTTTTGGTCTTAAGACGTCATCTAGATCCAAAAAACGAAAATTCGTCTGGAGACCACAAAGTACCTCCCATACTCACAAAAAAATCTTTTAGTTCCGTTATAGATCGCTAGCGCTAGTGTCGCGCTTAGCTGGTACGATTGCAACGAAGTCGCCTCCGAATATGCGAAGGAATGTTTTATGATACCTGCGTTTCCTTCTCGCCTCTAAAAAATGGCAACATGGCAGCGGTTTTATGCTTAACCGTGTCGTTATATAACATTTATTCTGATATATCAAACTACCTAACTACTCAACTCAAACTCGTAACTTTAAAAATATTTAATGTAAAATGTATTCTAGAGCCAAGCAGTACTGCTTCGTCGGAGGTGTGAATTCTCGAAATTTAAATAGACATATTTTTTGCATGCTTCGATTCTAGATGACCTTTTGAATGCAATCTGATAATTTTTTGTGCCAATTTGGAAGTTTTAATATTTCTAAATTTCCTATACTAAACTGTTTTATTACTATAGGAAATTTATATTTTTCATCTGAAATTTACAGGCATCAACAATTTATATTTAGTCATTATAATTAATTTAGCTTTTTATCAAAACAATAGCCGATGTCTACATGTATAGTTCATTAATATTATTAAGCTTTTATTTAACTTGCAATGCAATGTACGTATGTACGTTTGTTCGGGTGGAATCTTGCTATTCAATTTTGAAGCAGATATCTTCAACCGATTGAGCTGAAATTTTGTATACACGTTTAGTTGGATGACAATACACGATAAACTGTGTGACCTTATTCTTATCATATATGGCGGACCATTCAAGATGGCGGAATAGTTATTTTTAATGCATTTCTACAATATAGGTATCAAATGAAAGGGCATGTTGAGAGTAACTCGAAAAATAATGTGACGTCATTCTAAATCCAATATGGCGGAACATCGAAGCAGGGCCGGCGGAAGGCCCGTGCGAACCGTGCGCCCGCACGGGCGCCAACATCTAGGGGCGCCAAATCAAGAGATAGTTAATAAAAAACTGGCAAGAACTAAGTGTCTAATATAAAAAAATATAAATAATAAACTAGAGCACAAGAAAATGTGTAAAATTATTTAATATTAAGTGCATAATATATCAATCAGTTTATTTGTGTATTTGTGAACAGATGGGCGGTATTATTTTATTGACAAAGAAAGGCGTCGTCGCCGCGTCGGTCGGTCAAAAGATAAGCAAGCCCAAGCGCTGTTATTTTATTGGGGAATGAAAGGCGCCGCCAGTCGCCACCGCATATAATGTTTTAGATGTTTATAACTTTAAGTGTCATTATTAGTTTTTTTAATATTTAATAAATAATTTTCTTATGTTCTTTTGTATTTTAATTTACACACGATTCACGATTATGAAAGTGAATATAGTAACGTATTAGTTTTTCTTTGAGTATTTTTATTTTAACTTTGTAAATTGATTCCACATAACAGTTATTGCAAAACTTAAAACAATTTAAAAAATATGTGTTTCATCAAATCGAGGGGGGAGGGGGCGGAAAATTTGCCTTTCGCACGGGCGTTAAACTAGCCTTTCGCCGGCCCTGCATCCAAGATGGCGGAATAAGTAGTAATTTTTTATGCACTTCTACAATATGGGTATCAAATGAAAGGGCTAGTTGAGAGTAACTCGAAAAATAATGTGACGTCATTTTAAATCCAATATGGCGGAACATCCAAGATGGCGGAATAGTTATTTTTTATGCACTTCAGCAATATGGGTATCAAATGAAGGGGCTTGCGTAGAATAATAATTAGAAAAATATGCTGTTAATTGTATTATGCTGGGCTTGCACAATACACAAAATGCAGGGTAGTTACTGTCGACCACGCCATTGTTTACTTAGGCTCAAAGCTCTCTGCTGCTGGTCAAGCATACGTGGCCCTCGATTTGATGAAACACATATTTTTTAAATTGTTTTAAGTTTTGCAATAATTGTTATGTGGAATCAATTTACAAAGTTTAAATAAAAATACTCAAAGAAAAACTAATACGTTACTATATTCACTTTCATAATCGTGAATCGTGTGTAAATTAAAATACAAAAGAACATAAGAAAATTATTTATTAAATATTAAAAAAACGAATAATGACACTTAAAGTTATAAACATCTAAAACATTATATGCGGTGGCGACTGGCGGCGCCTTTCATTCCCCAATAAAATAACAGCGCTTGGGCTTGCTTATCTTTTGACCGACCGACGCGGCGACGACGCCTTTCTTTGTCAATAAAATAATACCGCCCATCTGTTCACAAATACACAAATAAACTGATTGATATATTATGCACTTAATATTAAATAATTTTACACATTTTCTTGTGCTCTAGTTTATTATTTATATTTTTTTATATTAGACACTTAGTTCTTGCCAGTTTTTTATTAACTATCTCTTGATTTGGCGCCCCTAGATGTTGGCGCCCGTGCGGGCGCACGGTTCGCACGGGCCTTCCGCCGGCCCTGCTTCGATGTTCCGCCATATTGGATTTAGAATGACGTCACATTATTTTTCGAGTTACTCTCAACATGCCCTTTCATTTGATACCTATATTGTAGAAATGCATTAAAAATAACTATTCCGCCATCTTGAATGGTCCGCCATATATGATAAGAATAAGGTCACACAGTTTATCGTGTATTGTCATCCAACTAAACGTGTATACAAAATTTCAGCTCAATCGGTTGAAGATATCTGCTTCAAAATTGAATAGTAAGATTCCACCCGAACAAACGTACATACATACATTGCATTGCAAGTTAAATAAAAGCTTAATAATATTAATGAACTATACATGTAGACATCGGCTATTGTTTTGATAAAAAGCTAAATTAATTATTATGACTAAATATAAATTGTTGATGCCTGTAAATTTCAGATGAAAAATATAAATTTGCTATAGTAATAAAACAGTTTAGTATAGGAAATTTAGAAATATTAAAACTTCCAAATTGGCACAAAAAATTATCAGATTGCATTCAAAAGGTCATCTAGAATCGAAGCATGCAAAAAATATGTCTATTTAAATTTCGAGAATTCACACCTCCGACGAAGCAGTACTGCTTGGCTCTAGAATACATTTTACATTAAATATTTTTAAAGTTACGAGTTTGAGTTGAGTAGTTAGGTAGTTTGATATATCAGAATAAATGTTATATAACGACACGGTTAAGCATAAAACCGCTGCCATGTTGTCATTTTTTAGAGGCGAGAAGGAAACGCAGGTATCATAAAACATTCCTTCGCATGTTCGGAGGCGACTTCGTTGCAATCGTACCAGCTAAGCGCGACACTAGCGCTAGCGATCTATAACGGAACTAAAAGATTTTTTTGTGAGTATGGGAGGTACTTTGTGGTCTCCAGACGAATTTTCGTTTTTTGGATCTAGATGACGTCTTAAGACCAAAACCATCGAAAATATTGAAGGACGTTGTCGCCTCTGATTTCGGAGGAGACAACGTTATATATGAGGCGATAGCGATACCCCCATGTAGCGTTCCGGAGGTGACAAGATACCTTTGATATGTATATATATATATATATATATACAAGTGAAGTTAAAACACTGACAGAAAAATGAACGGACGAATGAATGAATGAAACACAGATGAGCAGAAAAACAAATATGAATATATATACACAATAGCGTGGCGGTACTAAGTGGCTAGAGCTCTCTCTTCCTTGCCGCGGGTGGGTGGAATGTCAGAAGTAGCCAATAGTGTTAAAAAAACAAAAGGTAGCGAGATCTCTCTCTTCCTTGCCGTGGGTCGGTGGAATGTCAGAGATAGCTAGTACTGGCGAGTAGCGGCTATTTATACAAATCCCAGTACTAAGCAAGGGTTGGGAAAAAGAGGGGTTGGAAGTGGGGTGATGAGAGAAGGGCGAAATTCACAATAAAAACGATTTTGTTTTTAAAGTCGGTTTCGCGGTGAAAAATGAAAAAACCGATAACGGCAAAGGACAGGGCATGCATGAAAACGTAGGTTTAGAAAAAAGAATCGTAGTTTTAAGATAAAAAACAACAGAATTAGCCCTTAAATGCATGATTTTTATTTTTGTTTTAAAAAAAATGGATTTAGTTTAAATATAGTTGTAGGAAAACGGGAAAAATAATAAAAAAAATTAAATTTCAAAAATACTCATATAATTTCAAAATTTGTTAATGTTGTGGAAACTTCTAAAACAATTATTTTTTTTATTTAAACAGAGAACTACGCCACACTTTTCACATGTTATGTCAGTGTAACCCTTGCAACTTGGAAATTTACACCTGGTTCTTTTCTCTGTGTGGGTTGGCCAGTGCCCAACCTGGTCTGTTCGTACATCCTTTGGGGGAACATGTTGTACATTGCCTCTTTGTTTTTTAGCTTGAATAGCGTTTTCCAAATTAACGCTTGGTCTACCCCGTTTTACAGTATTAGAACTTGCAACATTACATAGACAGTTTGCAACTTGGGTCCTAAATTTTGACTGTGATAATATTTCTGACTGCTTTCCTTTTGAAGTCAAGACACGTTTGTATAATAGCCATGCGTTTACCATGCTTAAATCTAGTAAATGATAGAAAATTCTTAAGTACCACTTTCTGCTTTTCAGCGTAATCCGATAACGTCCTATAAAACTATCCATTAGATCCACCCCACCCATATGTCGGTTATATTCTTTGATAACATACGGGCAGTCCACATCTACATTTCCTCCTTTCTTTTTGTCGAAGCGTTTAACGCTAGTTACAGGAACTTTACCAGCATAAGTTGAAAGCAGAGTTACACATTTGTTATCTCTCCATATCAGGGATGACACGTTAATACCATCGATGGTCGTCACATACTCATCAGCGGTGCCACGCTTTTCCTTTTTTAGGTCATTTTCTGTCGGTAGTTTACAGTTCGGGATTCTGTTACGTCTAATTGTACCAAGCGAATATATACCTCTTTTGGATAGATAAAGCATAAGTTCTAATGATGTATAATAATTGTCACAATACAATCTATAGTTCATCCTATTAGGAATGATCCGCGACAAAGGTACAACAATATTAGCAGATGCACCAATGTCTGGTTCATCAACTGGTCTATTTTGTAGATTTTCTTGTCCCGAATAGATTATAAGCAAACCCAGAAACACCGGCAAGTACAAACAATTTGAAACCCCATTTGTGAGGTTTCATGGGCATATATTGTTTCATATAATGCCTCACCTTTGTGGCACACATTTGTTCATCCACTGAAAGAGTAGGTTCCAGTGATATGCTGGCAAATTTTCCATTTAGGTGATTAACCAAAGGCCGAAGCTTATGTAATCTGTCATGACCTGGACTGTCGCGTGGTACATGTTTGGAGTTGTCATTAAAATGAATAAAACGTCTAATCCTCTCAAATTTGTTCAGAGGCATTACATATCTCACAAGATCATAGCCTATTTCTGTGCTCCAATAAGATCTAATACTAGGAAAATGAACTACTGATGTGTAAAAGCAAATACCCATAAACTGTTTTATATCAGTTGTAGTATATTTTGCAGAATTATTTGGATTTATTTGAGTAGCATATAAGTTAGTTTCTTCAGCAATTATCGTAATAAAGTCATCAGGAAAAAAATAAGAAAAAAAACTATATGGGGTTTCCAAAGCCATAACTTCAGGTGGAAGATCAGTATTTCCATGAAATGCCAATTGAAGATCATTGAAACACAAACCTCGATGTTTCCACACCACATCTCTCTTTTGTACCTTTGTATTTTTACCTGACACTTTAATTTCCACATGCTGCAAAACAGGTTCACTTTGATCTTCTGGTTCAATGATTCCATCACCTTCACTGGAAGAAACATCAGAAATATCTGGAATATCCTCCAAATTTTGATTTACATTATCTTCGACATAATAACATAATATCTTCATCATTTGGTACATAATTTGGATCAGCAACACTGTCCGTATCAGAAAAGTCTAATCCATCCTCGCTATCTGATGACCAATTTTCCCAAATTTCAGCTAATTCGCTTTCTGTTAGGGTTCGTTTATTATGATTCATGTCGATGCTGGTTTATGACCTAAATGCACAATGTTGCAAATCTGCAACAACAATAAATTGTCAATAATATCGGTCAATTTGTTACATTTGATATTTATCACATAAATAAAGAATTACTACATACCTTATTGTATATAAACACAATTTTCTTACGCGAATTATTTTGAAAATACCAATTTTGTTGTCTACTTTGTTGGACACCTACACGAACAATCACCTAACAACCGGTAACTGAACAATTATTTCACAAATCGTACACACATCACCATCTAAGAGCAAAACGGTAAATTATATACTTCGTATGGAATGTTGTAAATATGCAACGCTGTGCTTTCCATCGTTTTAGTAACTACCGTGTATTTTATTGCAGATATAACATATTGTTGCAAATTTGCAACAATATGCATTTAAGGGTTAGGAAATAAAACGAAAAAGGGAAAAAACCGTGATAATAAAGAAGAACAGAATAGTTAGAGAGAATACTACAACCAATAAGAGCAAGAAAATAAAGAAAGAATTATTGAGAGAAAAAAATAATTAAAATAAATAAATAAGCAAGAAATTAAAATAGATAGAAACGGGTAGTTGAGTACAAGTTTGGTTGTAGCAAGGGGTAGGACCGGTATTTGGACGAGGTAATTAGAGGTGGTGACGTCAGGGAAAAACCAGCGGCTAGTTGTCGATCTTCCTGGAATGAACGAGGGTCGGTGTTGATGTATACAGAATAATATTTCGATATAATTATAGTATATTATATCAAGTTCAAACCCAATATTTGTTGCTATTCATATTTTATAAACAATTTTCGCTTACGTCTCTCTGTGTTTTAAATAGGCTGACAGCTGAAAGTAGGAAACAAAATGGCGGACGAGCACACTTATCTTTATAGTGCCTTAGTATTAAAATGAGAACGACCTGTCACGTGACTAAACCTGCGCGAGAATATTATTTTAACGTCAGCTCAGTAGCGGCGTCTATGTTATTTGCCGAATGACATTAATGCTCAGTGGCGTAGTTTATTTCTTTATTATTTTTTACCTGAAATTTGGTTTTTGTATTGAACATAATGTATTGTTATACAATTGAATCTATGAGAGTTATGGGTAGTTTAATTAAATAAAACTGCATCGAAATATACCATTTAAAACTTAAAATATTCTTTTATTAAAAGCTTGTTCAGAAGATGCACCGAAGACAAAGTCAAACTTAGAACTATCTACGTAAAACCAGAAAAGGGCCAATAGACTAAATAAAAATACTTTTTGATTACATTAACTAGCACGTCTCGATATCGTGCTGCTTTCATTTTTATATACAAATCTGAGACACAAACAAAAATTAATTTTTGAACATATTATTTGTAAAACCAACAGAATCTTAATACATAATAGCTTAATAAAGTTTTTTAGCTAAACAAAATAGAACATAAGTAGAAAATTCACAAGAGAGAGTGACCTAATTTAAAATGAGTTATCACTGTCAGAGTCATAATAAGTTTCCGAATCGTCACTTTCTCCGGTATTTACACTGAAGACTTGTTCACAACTTTCGTCTAGCAAATATTCTTTTTCCAGATACTCTTGCTCAATTTTTTTGACATGGGTACATATAGAATTCCATTCCTCATGGGAAACACTAGCAAATTTTTGTCTTGCTAGGGCTTCAACATCTTCCAACTTAAAGATTATATTATTTTGAGCTACCCAATTTTTAACCAGTGCCCATACCTTTTCAATGGGTTTTAACTCAGGATGGTAAGGTGGCAGACGCATGATGGTGATTTCGTTTTCTGCTAGTAACGCGTCTATTGCATATGCAGGGTTCCTCGTTTTATGTGCCTTTATTATTTCATACAACTCTGGTTTTGTCATCTTTTTATCGAACAATAGGTTTTTTCCTTTCACCAATCACACATATGCTTTTTAATTGAAGCACTTGTTGGTTCTTTATCTGCTTTCACTTTGTGATATGATGCGTTATTCATTACTAATACACATTTTTTAGGTAAGTTCGGTATCAACTGTGTTTCTAACCATCGTGTGTATTTTTGTGGTTCATGTCATCATGGTAATCTCCAGATTTAGACCCAGATTTGAATATTAACAGGGCATTAGGTATGAATCCATTTTCGTTTCCTGCATGAACAACGATGAATCGTTTTCCTTTTGAAACGGGTGCTTTTAATGTTTCAACAGAACCATCAGTCCATTCTTTAGGTGATGTATGTGAGCTATGGATATAGGTCTCATCTGTGTAAACCTTCGGCACGATATATTTTATTAAAGTCCTCAAATATCTTGGGCGAAATGCTCGGATATTATAACTTTCCATTAAAACTTGTCTGTTGTCGCTACTTTTCTTCCACCTAAAACAATATTTTTGAAACAAAGTCTTAGTTTTGTATAAAATTTAAGCATATATCTGTTTTACCTGAATCCTATTTTCATTAAAAGTGTTCGAAGTGATGATATACATCCAGTAAATGGCACATTGCATTCTTTCAATTTAGATAGAACATGTTTTAATGTAGGCCGCCTCTTCTCGTGAATGTAGAAGCTGTTAACAATTCTTCGTACTTCTTCTTCTTCATATCCTGGAAGTGACGTTGGTTTTGTACACTTTTTAGGTCTGTGCTTACGGGGACTTAAGAACGAAGTTGTTGCTCCTGTCTGCACATCACGAGCCTCCTTCACAATTCGTTTATAGGAAAATTCTGATATACCAGTTGCCTTCAACACTCTTTGTTTAAAATTTGTCAATGGTATCGAGGGGACTCCAGCTTCTGCCTCTTCTTTCATTAATATGATAATGTTAGCAATTATATGAAGAAAACAATTTCGTTATTCAAATTGCTATTTGCCTCTCTTGCTTGCGAATGAATTATTTGGCCCTTTTTACCGTAACTTTTCACTTCAGCCATTCTATTCAACCGATAAGAAACTATTCGAACACACAGCGAAGTTCTAAAAAGAACTGATTTTTTTATGTCGGCAAATATGAGTTATAGATAACGATGTAGACAAGAACGAACAAGAACCATTCAATAACGTCAGAAAATGAATCACATAACCTAACCAACAGTACAACTTCACACCTCACCTTGACGCCTGAAATAGAATCACCCGACGCGTTTTCGTCTTCTGCACAGATCACGTGACAGGTCGTTCTCATTTTAATTTACCTCTAGCATTACCGTTTTCCCCGTCAAATTTATTTAAAACCATGTCTTTTGCGACTTAACTTAAGAAAATCATCGGCTGAGCCGGCGTGCCGGGAGGGAGCGGGCAAGGGGGATTGTAAGTCTGAATAACTTCCAAATAAATACCTTCAAACCAAGCGTTTCCCTCTTCATCCAAATACTCCTTTAACAATGCATCCTTTAGGGTTATTTTTACTTTTCTAAACTTGTTCCGTATTTTCAAAGTTTTGGTTACTGCTTTGGTGACCTCATGTTGAAAAAGTTGGCTGTGTCGAGAGCTTGCTTGTGCCTCAGCCGGGAATTGATAAATTTCTGCTTCATTCTCCAGCTGGATGGTCTTGACCTTGATAGTGGTCGTCTTGGAGTCTTGTGGGTTAACCAGCGAAGTGAAAAATTGCCTTCCTTTCCATATTATTTGTAGATTTGTAAGTCTCGAAATCAGAGACTTACCAAGTAGGTTATGGAGGTTAGGATCAAATAATAAGAGCGTTGTAATAACAAATCATGCTATGAACTCTAGTCTCATAGCTGTACAGTGAATGACCACACTCACTTATGCGTCGTCCGCTTAGGCATAGCCGACAGTCCGTAACGCCATAGTGGTCACAGCTGACTGGCGGCTAAGTTTGAAAGTCATCAACCTTACATATATATTGTTATGTTGCAATTCCGGTAGGAATTTATTTAGCCTTTTGGGTCACAACAAAGTCTCTTTTTTCACTTAACGGATTTTAGAACCCGTGAAACCGAAGACCGTTCAAAGTAAGCACTTAGATAATACCTTCATTATAAAAACAGAGTTTCGCCTAATAGTAAAGATAATTATCACTTATTTGGAGGTAGCGGCGAAAAATTACGAGAAGAGAGGTTTCTGGTAAAAACTTTATTCTAATAATAACTGCTTGTCTTTTTGGGCGTGAACCCTTTTTATAAGTTTAACAAAATTACAAAAGTGAAAGTGATTGACGTAATATACCTACTAATTAAATTACTCTCTAAATACCTAAAGGTAGCTTAATGATGTCTAGACTTAATTATTACAGAAAATAGAGGAATTTTTAAATATAACAATCCTCCCTTATTAAGATTTTTGATTACAATTTTTTTTTATTTGAGTGGTCAAAAATAATAATTATTACTTATTTCAATATACATATAGTAATCTGAAAAAGTTCGGAATTAGAGATCATTTAATTGTGGAGTGCGGGGTGACCAATCATCCTCGTCATCGCTTGTTAGTGCTGGGGTTCTTCTCGCAAATTCTATCATTGGTGTTGATGTACCTGTCTCTTTAGTGAATTTAACAGGTTGTTCCGAAGTATATCTGGAAGGACGCTGTCTTGGAGCTATTGCATGACCTCGTTGTATATTAAAGATCTTTACGCATCTTCCACAACTTCCAGGCCATCGTGGTCGTAAGAGTCTGAGACATCCAGGGCAACAACAGCAACATAAAACCAAAAATAATATTAAGGTTATTAGGACAGATAATAAGATTTTCCACCATGCTACGGAAGTTAATTGAATGAATGGTCGTAATTTTTCTTTATAAATATCTTCAGTGATGCTATTAAGTCGATGTTTATTCAACATTAGTTCTTCTTGATTTAAAGCATGTACAGGAATGGAATAGAGTTTTGTTTCTTCCACTTGCTTTTCTTGTGATATACAGCAATCTTCAAGTATGGAAATTAGTGATTCCGAGATATTCTTCACGTTTGAGTCGTTTCGTAGGAGACTGACTTTGAATGTATCTCCAACCATACCAATGCAGGGGGAATGTAGAGTTAATACACTTGTTTGAAGTATCTTCTCTGACTTTATATCATCCTTATTGCATTTATAGGTGAAGTCTATGGGTTGAGTGACTGCTATTAACCATTGGTTATCCTCCAATCTTCTTATCTCTTCTGATTTTAGGGGTATAGTCAAAGGCTTGCATAATTGTGACCAAGAACCAGAGAAGGCGACTTCAGATTCGCAGGTTTTATCTTCCTTGTTGCTTATCATTGGATCTTTGATAAACCATTCTCCATTTGTTTCCAGTAATTGATTTACATAATTAAGTGCAATGTAATGGAATTTTAATCTCTCAATGGCAATGTAAGGGTGGTCTGGTATTATTAGGGAAAAATGACTATAATTTGGGAATTGGTATAGGAATAAGGTTGTATAGTTGATAATTGTTTTTCGCTATTAATGGAATTTTAATATGATATATTATTGACGAATTTTGAATAGATACTAATATTTTGACTATATTAAGAAATTTATATACTTGATTCGGTACAGGGTTAAATGGTAATCTATATTCTGGAAGATTTTTGTTAATTTCTATCAATGAATTTTGAAAAAGTTGGTTTTCCAGAAATGTAGGTGGCACTGTGTTAGTTTTAGCATACAAAATTTGATGTTTGATCTTACTTTATTTTCTAATTCTGAAATAATTTCATAACATGTGATTATTACCTAAATTCATTAATTGTAACGAAATTT
The DNA here is from genome assembly GCA_029378335.1 of Agrilus mali. NCBI lineage: Eukaryota > Metazoa > Arthropoda > Insecta > Coleoptera > Buprestidae > Agrilus > Agrilus mali. Next base: position 11,638,683 of record CM055659.1, read on the forward strand.
CATCATTTGCTAAATCAATAGAATCTCGATCTAATTTTCTTTGAATCTTGTAAAAGTTTGCTGAGATTCGTTCCTCATTAAGATTTAAGCTAATCAAAGTAGAATTAAAATCTTTAATGACATCTCTTACTATATGAACTGTTTGATCCATGATGGTCAGAGTATTTTTATTGGAATTTTGTAAATTTTGAATGGCAGTATTGATTTCTAATTCATCATTGGCATCCATAGTTCCAAAAACATAATTTAAAGCAGTACCTACAGCGTTTACCCAACCGCGTTTCTTCCTTTTACCTTCACTAGGTAATAAGGAATGTATAGCCTTTAATTCCCGATTTAATTTCTTTATATTCCGTTTTAATGTGATGCCATGAGTATAAACAAAGTGTGACTTAGGTAACTTATTCTCTATTACTTCAATTTTATCCATTAATATTTGTACTTTATGTAAGTTATCAAATAATGGCACTATGTCTTTATATATATAATAAGAGTATAATATTGTTCGATTACATTAAGGTTACCTAGAGACTTAAGATAAAAACCTGAATTATTGGGAATGGGTTGTATATCTAAGGGTTTAGAATATGAATGACTAATGTTAATGGTTAAAACTATTAATATAATTAATACTGTATGGAGATCCATACCTGAAACAAAGAAAATATTATCTTAATTTTGTATCGGAATTTTTTTTATTTTAGAGACATTGACTGTTTTGAGGTCAGGACAATTAATTTCGTAAGAATATTCATTAATTTTTTTCGAAATAACAAAAGGACCATAGTATTTGGGTTTTCTGTCACCATGCCTTTTTAATTTTACATAAACCTTTTCGTTTGGTTCAAAAGATGGAACTTTCTTTGCGGTCTTATCGTATCTTTCTTTTGACTTTTCTTGTGAATTTTGTTGATTAATTTGTGCTTGATCAATTGTATAATCTTGAGAATCGTTATTAAAAGTGTTAAGTGACGATGGTTTTATACCAAACTGAAGTTCATAAGGGGTGAAATTATGTTGATTATTAATAGATGTGTTATAATTATGTGCTGCAAGTGAAATAATTTCGTTGTTTAATAAATTTTTCTTTTGAGTTTCATATAAGGTTTTACACGATTCTTTAAGGGTATTCACAAATCTTTCGACCGAACCGTTAGATTGCGGGTGGTATATGCAAGATTTTGTCCATTTTGTGCCTAACATTTGAACTAGTCCAATAACTGTTTTATTAATAAATTCTTTTCCCTGATCTGAATGAATTCTTTTGGGAAAACCAAAAGCTGAAAAATATTGTAAAAGATTTGTTTTGACAAAGCTACCATCAATTGGATTATATGATGAATAAACCTGCACAAATTTAGAAAGATCATCCTGAACAATCAGAACGTAAATTTTTCTTTTCCCTGCTTTTAATTCGGCTGTGTCTACATTGAGGCGTTCACTAATATTCTCGGGTTTCTGAGGAATTACTAAAGGTACTTTGTGTGAAATTCGATCAGTTTTATTCCTGATACAAACATCACATGAACCTACTACTTTAGTCGTCAACTCATGCATGTTTTTGAAATGATGATCAATTTTTAATTTATTTAAAGTTTCATTAATTCTTTTGTGATTGTTTAGAGCGTGTTCGTGATATTGTTTGATTATTTTCATTTTTAATTCTTCTGGAATATCTATCTTGCAAAATCGCGAAACGTCTAATGTCTTTTCAAAACCATGATTTTTAATGAATTCATATATTTCGTCTTTTGCATTAACTATTAACAATTTTTTGTCGGGGAATAATATGAGGGTATTTTGTATGTTGAGTTTAAAATTTAATCCGTTAGTACTATTGTCAATTACTATCGTCTTATTCAGTGATTTAAGTGTCGTGATTTCTAATTCTTTGAGAGGTTGGTTTAAATCAGTATCTAATAAAAGAGAATTTACTTTTTGTGGATTGTCTATGTTTCGGAATAAAATTACGTCATATTCTTCATGTTTAGGGTTGGTTACATATCGAATAGGTTGAGGGGTATTTTCTAATGCATATATCCTAGAAAGAGTATCTGCATTTTGGTTTTGTTTTCCGGCTTTATAAATGATTTCATAATCGTATTCTTCGATCTTGAGACGCCAACGCATCAGACGTGAGGTAGGGTCTTTGACGGAAAAGAGCCATTTAAGTGGTTGGTGATCAGTGATAATTTTGAATTTTCGACTATAAAGATAGGGCCGGAAATGTTTTAGGGACCAGACAATTGCTAGAAGCTCACGTTCAATAGTAGAGTATCTCGTCTCTGCAGGATTTAAAGTGCGAGACGCATAGGCTACTGGAAGAGAGGATTTAATATCTCCTTGAGAGAGAACGGATCCTACTGCAAATTTGGAGGCATTTGTTGTGAGAATAAAGTCTTCATCGAAATTAGGGTATTGTAAAATGGGTTTAGTTATTAATGCATCTCGTAATTTTTCGAATGATATTTGTTCTTTTGTGGTCCAGTTAAATGTTTCGTCTTTTTTTAATAGTTGGGTTAGTGGTTTTGCAATTAGGTTGACTAAAAACGTTAATTAATCTTTGATTATGCTCTTTTAAGTTTTTTCCAAAAATTATAATGTCATCTATATATACAAGACACTGCTGAGGTGTAAGTCCCTGTAAAGCTAAATTCATCGCGCGTTGAAAAGAAGATGGTGCATTTTTTAAACCGAAAGGCATTTTCAAAAACTCGTAGTGTTTTCCATTCGCGGAAAAAGCTGTTTTTTGAATGGAATCGCTAGATATCTTAATCTGGTGAAATCCAGAAGTAAGATCGAGTGCTGTGAAATATGATGACTTGCCTAAATTATCTAAAATATCCTCGATATTGGGTAATGGGTATTTATCGTCGATCGTTTTTTTATTTAATTCACGATAGTCGACGACCATACGCCATTTTACCTTGCCAGAGGCATCTCGTTTTTTCGGGACAATCCATAGTGGAGAGTTCCATGGCGAGAATGATGGTTGAATGATTTTATTATCTAATAGTTCTTTAATTTGTTTATCTACTTCCGCTTTGTGAATCTGAGGGTACCTATAAGTTTTAGCTTGTAATTTCGTCTGTGGTAATGATTTTATGTTCTAAAATGGGTGTGTTTGTTAATTTATCATTAGGAAGAGAAAATATGTCATTAAATTCTAGTATTAAGGGAATTACAGAATCCTTTTCTTCTTGATTTAGATGTTCAGACCTAAGTTGATTTAGAAATTCTTGTTTCCTAGTATCAATGTTTTGTTTGTTTGTTTTAACAGTCATAATATTAGAAATTGTTTTTGGTACAGGCAAAAGAACTATTTCCGAAATTTCAAGTATTTTTTCTTTATTTGAAGTATTCAAAACAGTTGTTACAAAATATAAATTACTATCTGTTTTAATGGTACAATTAGGAAGTTTGACTTCAGGGGTTTTTAGTTCATTAAAAATATATTCTTTATTCGGTTCATATCCTTGGGCATTAAGAGTAATTATAGTTTCAGAACGAGGAGAAATTTTGATTGTTGAAATAACCTTGTCTTCTGCATAACATATTGGAAAGTTTTTATATTTTGTTTGTAACATATGGTTCGCATAATTAACTGTAGCTTTATGTTTTAAAAAGAAATCTGAACCTATGATTCCATCAATTTCAAGATTTGATTTTGGAATATAATGAAATTTAATTGGCAATTTTGAATGTTCTAAATAAGTGTTAATAGTACCTAACGTTTGAAAAGGGGTGGAATTAAGGCCATTCAAAGTGAATATTTCTTTTTCATTTGGTGTTGGTAGATTTTTATGGTATTTTAATACTGATACACACGCTCCAGAGTCAACAAGTAATTTACAATCTTTCCCTGATATATTAATTCGTACAAAAGGCAATGTTTTGTAACCCTCTAATTTATTAATAGAAAGAAATGAAATTTGTTCTTTATTATCTGAAGGACTTTCGTTTATTCGGAATCGGTGCCTTCCTCGTTCGATTCCTGACAGGAGTTTAAATGTTTGTTATTATTAATTTCTTCTTCTGAATCTGAATCTGATTGACTATCTAATTCTGTAATATTTATTTTAGGAGGTCTATCTTGATTAGAGAATTTATTTTTATATTTATAGCAAGAGTCTTTAGTATGTCCTGGTTTTTTACAATAATTAAAATTTAAAAAGTTAATTTTATTACTATTACTACTACTACTACTAGTAGTACTCGGAGTGGATGATTCTATTTTAACGAATTTATTATCTTTTGGTTTGGAAAAGTGTTTAACTTTGGATTGATTGAATTCCCTAACTTCATGTCTTTGTTGTTCAATTTGCCTAAATTTAACAATTTGTTCAAACTGCATACACGCGTCAAAGGCTTTCTCTAAATTACTATAAGAATTTTGTAAAGCCATATTTGATATTTCAGGCTGCAATTTTCTAATAATGCTAAACATTTCCCATATTGCATGATCAAATGATTTTTCCGTTACATATAATGAATCAAAAATAAACAAAATGTCTTCGACATTATGTAATGCTCTATTGGTGACAGCTCGTAAAGCTTTATCTTCTAATTTACTATAAATTATTGAATCTAAAATTTGTTTTTGTTCGGTAGAACATTTATTATGTAATAAAGTGACAGACCTTTTGAAAGTTTCATACTTCATTTAATTAATGCCACCATCAAACTTTGGAATTGCATCCAACATAAGTTTAAAAAGAGAATTGTCTAATGTAGTGCTTGTGTCGGGCATATTGTCTTCAAATAGATAGTTTATAAATAAATTATCAGTCGAAGAAGAAGGATCTTCTTCTTCAAATAATTCCAACAAAGCAATTTTTGGGAATAAATATAGCCACAAAACAAAATAGCAAAATAAAGCAATTATCGGGTAGGAATTTGTTTAGAGAAATGAGAGATTAATTTCCACTTACTTTTGACACAAATTCCTCCAAAAAGACTGGAAGGTATTCTTATTTTTCTTCTCGTTGCCTTCGACTCGTGAAATTGAAGACGAAAATCTTCTGAACGGGTTGGTTGTTGACTTCCACGTAGACTTCGTCGTTGAGGGTTGATCTCCAGGTCCAATGAAACCCACGAAGGAGATGCTTCTTTTTTTGTCGTCACGACTTGGTTCTTCGGATCCAGCTGTTAATTGGATCCTACTGACTGCGCCAATTGTTATGTTGCGATTCCGGTAGGAATTTATTAAGCCTTTTGGGTCACAACAAAGTCTCTTTTTTCACTTAACGGATTTTAGAACCCGTGAAACCGAAGACCGTTCAAAGTAAGCACTTAGATAATACCTTTATTATAGAAACAGAGTTTCGCTTAATAGTAAAGATAATTATCACTTATTTGAAGGTAGCGGCGAGAAATTACGAGAAGAGAGGCTTCTGGTAAAAACTTTATTCTAATAATAACTGCTTGTCTTTTTGGGCATGAACCCTTTTTATAAGTTTAACAAAATTACAAAAGTGAAAGTGATTGACGTAATATACCTACTAATTAAATTACTCTCTAAATACCTAAAGGTAGCTTAATGATGTCTAGACTTCATTATTATAGAAAATAGAGGAATTTTTAAATATAACGATATGTTCTTTCATACAGAAATTTTAAACATAGATGACCACATATTACAGAATTATCCGGTTGATACCTATCATAATTGTATTTAATGTTTTTCCTAAATATTTAACAATTTCCTTAGGCGGTTTAATATTTCCATAACTATCGTAATATTCAATTTTATCATCATCTTTATAATACGCTACCAAATCCAAATTTACGATTCCACATTCTCTTTGACGAGGCTTTTGTGGTAGTTCGTCTAACATAAAAGTTCCTCTATAGTTTGGAATATATCTTGTAAACTTAAATAAATCTATTTCATTGAGTGCTCTCACTGGTAGCATTTTAAATGGTTTTTTGGTTTTAAAAAAAGGCCCAATCCTTTGCGATGCGGTTTCAGAAATAATCCTCTACCAATAGCTATAGGTTCCATTTTACTGTTATGTCGTTCATTTTCTATCAATTGCTTCCGTGCCTCTTTAGCTTCGTTAACTGTTTTAGCAATTTGAACAGCACATCCTGCCACTGCTCCGAGCGCAGACAAACCAGCAAAGAGTGGCACAAGAAATGGTAAAACACCTCCAGTTTTTGGAATAGGTATAACACGTGTTGGTGGAAGTTTAATGTCATTTTTTCGTCCTTTTACTTGCTCTCTAACAGCGGTCAGAGCAACTCTAATAGCATCCGATAGATTTATTGTTTTTTTTTTTATTTAACAGCAGCTCGAGCTTTTGATGTTATATGTTTGAAAGAAGAGCGTTTGCTATTTATTTTCTTTTTATCTGTCGTTTTTGTTCGTTTTCTGCCTTTTTGTTTTGTTCGCCTTCATTTCCATTCCTAGCTTTGCTTTTGTTTTCATAGTATATGTAATTAACCAAGCGCTTAGACGTTCTCCTAATTTAGCGTCTTTTGCTTTTATCTTTTGCCAAGCTTTGTCAGCGAGTTGAAGATCGGCTTGATTTCTTAAGGATATATCTTTTGAATTTCGATAAGCAATATCGTGTTCTTTACACGCCCGATCTAGAGGATTTATACCTGGATCTCCTCTAGGTAATCGTTCAGTCAATTTCGTTCCAGGACCACAATATTGATAACTGGGTAAATGTAATTCGAAGGGCAATTTATTAATTATATCATTAACTAATCCTTTACCTAGAAGAGATGAATAACGACTAATTGTCCTATTTCGCTTTCTAATCATTTTATATGGGTTTGTTCAATTAACGTTACTCGTAACCAACTGATTATTCTTAAAAGAGACTTTTACTTATATTCTAAACAGTTCTCAGTATTCGTTTGATTCGACAACATGATTCATTCCCTACTAAAAATATCGATGTGTGTAAAAATCTTATACCAACAAATTATTACAGACACAGCAAGTTGCTACCTAACAGTATACGAGGACTAATCGTGGGTTCTTCTAATTGTGGAAAAACTAATGTGCTCATAACCTTACTCGAACATCCGAATGGATTGAAGTTTGAAAATGTATATGTATACTCAAAATCCTTATTTCAACCAAAATATGAATATCTCAAAGAGTTACTCTCTGATCTAAAAGGTATAGTATTTTACACGTTCTCCGAAAATGAGGAAGTATCGTCCGTAGACGAAGCTAAAAGAAATTCGGTGTTTGTTTTTTGACGACGTCGCGTGTGAATACCAAAATCATATTCGATCGTATTTTTGTATGGGACGTCATAAACATATTGAAACTTTTTACTTAGCACAATCTTACACTCGTGCTCCAAAGCATTTAATACGAGATAACGCAAATTTTCTAATTATATTTAAACAAGACAATCTAAACTTGAAACATGTCTTTGATAATCATATTATTACGGATATGTCTTTCAAACAATTTTGCGCCATATATGCTGAATGCTGGAATGATGAGTACGGGTTCTTATGTATTAACAAGGACTGTTCAATGGAAAATGGTCGATACCGGAAAAATATAGATACATTTATTGTGTTATAAATATCAAGGACTCATATATTTAGTATAATTTAAGTGAAACGCAGTAACCTAGTAAGATCAATTATAGTACTTATTACTTGGATCACCATAGAAGTTTGTTGTCTGTTTAAAAGCTGATAAGCTGTTAAAAACCTGATCAGACCTGTTCAAAAACTGTTAGAAACCTGATCAGACCTGTTTAAAAGCTGTTAAAAATCTGTTAGAAACCTGATCACACATGTTCAAAAGCTAATCAGATCCCTTCATTGTTTATGTCATATATAACGTGAAACATTATGAATGAGAAACTGGTAAAGGATCTAATTCAAACTCGAAATATAATTAAAAAAAAGTATGAATCGTTAAAATCTAATGAAGCAGAAGATACGTATCAGTTGGAACGACTTTTTCAACCTGTAACGAAACCTTTAAATAAACTACCAGACATACCTTCATCATTAACGCAAAATTTAATTAAATCAGAACTTAAACAAGACACATTTCCGATTCAGACTATTTATCAACGTTGTCATCTCAGCCGAAAAAGAAGAGAAAAATATCTGAACAGCAGGATGCAAAAGAAACGAATATTAGTATGGTTCAAGAAGAAGAATTCAACGATAACGATTATGAAATGCCTGACAATGATTCATCAGCATCATCATCATCTTTTGATAATTCTGAGCAAATAAAAAAAGTGCCGCCACAATGGAATCCTTTGCGTGAAACTGATACCTTTATGCAGTCTCTTAAAATGAATCAAAAAAATTTTGATTATAAGTACGGACCCCATTTCAGTGTGTCAGATAATTCGTGGAAAATTGGAAATTCACCTTTTTCCATTAATAAGAAGACTTTTTTTATAAACGACAAAACATATGATGTTACTCCTGGACTAACAGAGTTAATTTTCCCGAGAAAACCTAAAGCAAGTCAGTATAATGCTTACGACATAAAAAATTATTTAGACATTGTAAATGACAAAAATTTTATTCATCGTGACTAACAAAAGTAAGCAACATGCTGGAAATAAAAGTTTTAAGTATGTTCTTATTAAAAAACTGTTAAATCAAAACACCTCCCCGATAGGATCTGACTTAATGAAAACATTTAGTGATAAAACAGACTATGTATAACGAACAAAATAGCTTAAACCCCAACGCCAAAACACGACACTTTAGTTATCCGAGGCACTTTTCGGTAACAAGGTTACCTTCTTCAGGGACTGTTTCGGCGTTGGGGTTTGAGCTATTTTGTTCGTTCTACAACAACCGCCAAAGTTTTTCCAGTCTTCAAAACAGACTATGTTTATTGGAATGACTTAAACGAATTAGTTGATCGCATGAAATTATTAATAGCGTCACAACAAGCAGGACATACGAATCATCAGAACGAAATTATTTCTATCATAGAAGAATTAAAAGAGACTAATACTATTATATAAAAAGTAACTTATACGTCATTTATTTACATTAGTGAAATGGTTATCGATAAGTTCGGACGTTCTTCCTCGTTTAAATCTTACAGTAATTATCGCAGCCGTACTTTTGGTTTTACTTTAACCTCAAGTGGGGACTTTGATTTACAACAAAAACGGATTTGTAATTTAGCTTCAATACCTATTGACGCCAATGATGCTACGACAAAATCTTATGTTGACGAAAAAGATAAACAAATTGTCTCATTAAAAAATGAGTTGAGGTTAAATATTCATAATTTAAATAGTATGTTGTTGACACTTCGAAAGGAACATAACGAATTAAAATCGGAGGTTTCTGAAAGTAAATTAAAGAAAACTGTGTTAAAATCTCCATCAGGTGTAGGTGGATCCAATAACATTTCTGAAAACAAATTAAAGAAACCTATGTTGAAATATCCATCAACAACATCGACAGCAGTATCATCAGGGGTAGTTCCGCTAAAACCAAAAGCTGAGAAAGAAAATAAATCAATGACTATTTTGTAAATAAAAAAAAAACTTTAAATAAAATGAGTAAAAGTCTATAAGGCGATATTGCCTTTTAGTTTGCAGATAGCGGCAGTTTTAGATTATTGAGTAATCAGTTGTGCTTTTGGTTGGGTGTAGTTTATATTCATGCATTTGTTTTGGTGCAGTTTAGGTTTTTGCATTTGGTTTTGGCGCAGGTGATTTGTTGTTGCACACTTTTGGTGCAGCTTGGATGCATTTTCCCTATGCAGGGTGATTTTTGATGCAGTTTTGATGCAGTTGTGCATTGCGCATGTTTGGGTGCAGTTTTGATGCAGTTGTGCATTTTCGATGCAATTTTCTGTGCGTGTTGGTTTTGCATATGATGCGGTGCAGCGTTTAGTTGCAGTTTGGTTTTTTGCTCAATAGTGAGTCAAATTTCTCAATATATTCATCAAGCTTTTTGTTATTTTGTGTTTTTTTTAAGAGAGCTTCGAGCTCTCTAAATTATCGGGATTCTACAGGAACCACCGATGCACTACACGGTGCTCAATAAAGTGTTCATTCTTTTCTTTGTTTGACAGACATGTTGCCATCATATAAAAAGCTACAAAAATCTAAATTGCAATGTTATCCGGCTTCGGGACTCTCTTTTATTGTGGATAAAGCTGCAGTAAAATTACAACCTCTATTAGCTCATACACAAGAACGCATTCTTTCAATTCAAATGGAAGTCATGAAAACTTTATCAGAGGATAAACTAAAAAATTTAACTTTGTTTTGTAAGTGGGGCTGCGATGGTAGTTCGGCACACACTCAATATAAACAAAAGCTTGACGAAAATAGTAATAGTGTTGAAAACATTTTTTTTTACTTCTATAGTTCCATTACAACTTTTTCATAGTAATACTTTGACAAAAGAAACTACTATTGTCTGGAAAAATCCAAGAACGTCATCAACAAGATATTATCAGCCTATTCAAATTGAATGTGTTAAAGAATCAGTAGATTTAACAAAAAAAAGGAACCGATGACGTTGAACGGCAAATACGAAAGTTAATTCCTTTCACTACTATTATTTCCGGAAAAGAAGTATCTATTAAATATTGTGACGTGTTCAGTCACGAAAAACACAATTAACGAAACAGAACAACGAATTTTATTAACATAACTAATAGTTTCAGCCTCTACTTTTTAACAAAACTCTTACTTAGGTATGAAATCAATAATAGTTTGTTATAAAAAATTAAATATTATGAAATATTAAAAAGAAAATGAGCTCGGGCGCCACTTTGTCAAACAAAGAAAAGAATAAACACTTTATTGAGCACCGCGTAGTGCATCGGTGGTTCCTGTAGAATCCCGATAATTTAGAGAGCTCGAAGCTCTCTTAAAAAAAAAACACAAAATAACAAAAAGCTTGAAGAATATATTGAGAAATTTTACAAAAAAAAAAGAAAATAACACTTACAATTGCAGCCCACCAAAAAATTACGCCCTACGCCAATGTTGGGACTAGGGCTGCTTTCGGGGTCTTTGAAGGGGGACTTCTCTAGGGAGTGAAAATTTCAGGCTATCTTCCCATTGTCCGTGTGGAAACAACTTCTATTTGTATATATGTGTGTGTATTGTGAGCCGCCTGCAAGTAATTATCGGCCAACCGAGATATTTAGTTAGGCCCAAACAGGAAAATAAAAAAAAGGGAAGGATTGGGGAAGTCTGTCGTCAAATGCTAAGTCCATTCACTCAACGCACCCCAGATACCATAAAAAAATTGAAATTATTAAAAAAATATTTTAAATAAATTTGAATAATGAAATAAATTACAAATGGCCTAAAAGATTGCCGAGATAAATTGTGATTTTAAAAAAATACGCCTCGTGGCAACAAAAAAAAAAGACTCGACAAAAAAAATTAAAAATTATTCAAATAACAACAATCCAAAAAAGGGAGCTTCAAGAAGTTATGATCAATTGAAGTTAAATAGTTGAATTTTAAAAAATTAGTAACGGGATTTTTCGCAGAAAAAAACGTTACAAACCCCTATTACCAGGAAAAAGAGGACTGACAGCCAGCCTACCAGAAATCAGAAACCGAAAACATAATAACGGTACGAGAGCTAAGAAAGGGAACCAAAAATCTAATACGAATCTAATCCTAAAAAATCGAGGAACTTAAACTCAAACAGACAATTACTAAATATAAAAAATGGAGGCTAATTGCCTAACTAAACGAAAATGATTGTTCAATTCGACCAGACAATGCTACTGCATTGGAAACGAAAACTATTACAAACCCATTACAAGCAAACAAAGCAACAACACAAACAAACAAACAAACAAACAAAACAAACAAACAAACAAACAAACAAACAAACAAACAAACAAACAAACAAACAAAACAAACAAACAACAACAAACAAACAAACAAACAAACAAACAAACAAACAAAAAACAAACAAACAAACAAACAAACACAACAACACAAACAAACAAACAAACAAACAACAACAAACAAACAAACAAACAAACAAACAAACAAACAAACAAACAAACAAACAAACAAACAAACAAACAAACAAACAAACAACAAACAAACAAACAAACAAACAAACAAACAAACAAACAAACAAACAAACAAACAAACAAACAAACAAACAAACAAACAAACAAACAAACAAACAAACAAACAAACAAACAAACAAACAAACAAACAAACAAACAAACAAACAAACAAACAAACAAACAAACAAACAAACAAACAAACAAACAAACAAACAAACAAACAAACAAACAAACAAACAAACAAACAAACAAACAAACAAACAAAACAAACAAACAAACAAACAAACAAACAAACAAACAAACAAACAAACAAACAAACAAACAAACAAACAAACAAACAAACAAACAACAACAAACAAACAAACAAACAAACAAACAAACAAACAAACAAACAAACAAACAAACAAAAAACAAACAAACAAACAAACAAACAAACAAACAAACAAACAAACAAACAAACAAACAAACAAACAAACAAACAAACAAACAAACAAACAAACAAACAAACAAACAAACAAACAAACAAACAAACAAACAAACAAACAAACAAACAAACAAACAAACAAACAAACAAACAAACAAACAAACAAACAAACAAACAAACAAACAAACAAACAAACAAACAAACAAACAAACAAACAAACAAACAAACAAACAAACAAACAAACAAACAAACAAACAAACAAACAAACAAACAAACAAACAAACAAACAAACAAACAAACAAACAAACAAACAAACAAACAAACAAACAAACAAACAAACAAACAAACAAACAAACAAACAAACAAACAAACAAACAAACAAACAAACAAACAAACAAACAAACAAACAAACAAACAAACAAACAAACAAACAAACAAACAAACAAACAACAAACAAACAAACAAACAAACAAACAAACAAACAAACAAACAAACAAACAAACAAACAAACAAACAAACAAACAAAAAAAAACAAACAAACAAACAAACAAACAAACAAACATCAAAAACAACCACCCTCTAACAACCAACACACACAACAATTCTTGGAAAAAATCAAAGAATGACCTTGAAAGAACGAAGAATGACCTCTAAACGGTACACAATGGTCACAACTTGATGGACATGCCATCCTCAGTCACAAACCCTCCATGGTATATCTACTCACTACCCTCAAGAGCATTTTCTGATATGCAAATGTCGACCGTTGAACACTATGCAGGGTAATCTGCACTGTTGTTTTCTGGGTCGAAAAGAGCTAAAACACTTTCTTTTGCAAACGATTGTGGGCTCTTCATTTCTCGTATTAACACCATAAAGTTTTTCATTTTCATAAGCACTCGCCATTTGTTTTGTGAATTTTCCGTTGGTGGCTCGGGAGATTCCGATCGTTCAGATCCCACTCCTGATGTCGGAACAGGCATAATTTCTCGGATAGTAGTATTTACTTGATTATTATCCATGATAATTAAAATAACAAGAACACTGTGTACAACTGGACATAATAAAAATCTTTCAATTTTATTACAAGTCGAAAACGAATACACGGGCTGTCCGTTCTATTTCGCAGTAAATACCGAAGTGCCCTCTTCAGCCACCCCCTGCGGCAGGGATCATGCCAACACATGGCCCCTTTTCCTAAATTTCTCAGAAACACCACTACATGACATCCCGTGTCTACGTTCGGTGAACTTACTCGTCACCCGACTTGGAACATGGTTTCTAAATCTTATTACTCTGCTAATACAAACAATATCGACATCTGTAACCTAATAGTTTTTTAAAAAGGAACATGCACTAAACCTAAGGGTGACCATAAATTGTGCCTCTATGTCACCATAAATAAGAAATAATTGCCTTCAGGCGCCATCTCCGACATATATATGATGGATATATGTATACGTAAGTACTTTGCGTGCACTCTTATACACACAAACGCGCGCACACGCACATCGTAGTTATATTAGAAAGTTCCAGATGTGTATACGTCGTCTCACATGCTCATTATTCTAAATAAATGCACAAAAAAACTGAACGGGCAGCTACGGCCATCACGTGATCAGCACGTGCCTATGCGTCAATTGGAAATAGCAAATACGCCTGGCCAATAATATTTTTTTACAACCCGGTCGGCGAGGTATGGGTAGTTTGCTGGGGCATATGTAAATTGCGCACAAAATTTACCTGCTCCTTAGAACCGTCACGGGTAGTGGTTTATTGCATATGTAAATTGCGAAACAACGAGAAATTAGGGGAAATTAAAGAGGGAGGTAAATATTATACTACTTTTATTTAAACTTTATATACATATGAAATACATTTTATAAAATCTAATCTTGTAATTTTTTTTTCTTTATACAAATGAATTTTATTTTCTAACAATTTTTTCCGGTCTTTTACACGTTTATCGTATAATGCACGAACTTCATTTTGCAAAACATTGTTAATTTTTATATATGTATCCGTTTGAAAATTGAGTAATACATCTATAAAAAAAAATTGAAGGATATGGAAAATAAAAACATGCGTTGAATCGCGAATGAAACGACTCCTATGCGTTAGTCGTTCTTTCCACTGAAGAGCTGCAGTCAGCCCAAATAAATGGCGAGAATGGACAGTCTTCCTCAATATATGTTGAAACTAAGTAATCACAAAAATTAACTACCCTTGGAGCGTTTGATTGAGTTTCCATGAATTCGTCAACAAAACAATCACCTACCTCATTTGGAGGTAAAAAAGGTAAACCAAATATACAACGTAGCTGTTCTCCTGTTTCGGAATTTTGGTTTTTATACTCAGACACTAAACCTGGTTGCTGAATTTTTCTATACCACGCTTGCGCTAAATGAAATCTGCAGCCTATAATAGATACTTCTGTCCATACACGCCTTACTGCATTATGAATTGAAAATTCGAAATCGGCGACAACAAATTTCGGTTTGAAGTTTAAACCTAATTCTAAACATTTATTTATAATTGTACTTAAAACTAAAACATAAATATTTGTGGACTTATCTGGTAATAAACAAAAAACTAAAGGTATGTAATGTTCATTCTTTAAAATATGCAATGTAAATAACTGGCGGAAAAATTTTGCACAATAACTAAATGTTCTGTCAAGATATATTTTATCACACTTGCACATCATCTCTAAATTGGTTAGGCAGGAAAATATAGCAAATTCATTCAAATTGTCTACTGTAAATACAAAATTCTCCCCACGAACTGTCTTTTTTCTTAATGATGATAAAGCTTCCAGTGTAGCCATTCTAGACCGTGGTATTGTAGGAATATGCTTTCGTCGATTATTGTTCATATTTCTTCTTATATTGTTTACATCCCTCGAAGTTAAAGTGTTCACAGCGTGGGATTGAGCGGCTATGGAAGTATGAAGAATTTTGGCTGGCTTTTCCAATATGTCCTCAACCCCTTTTCTTTTTACAGCGGCAGAAAGAATTTGAAACATCAAAACCATATTACGACAAATTCATAATTCATGTATTTATGCCTACTCTAAACTCGCGCCTTTATATTATATAACCATAATATTATTATAATTAAAAAACTAATACCTAATAAGTAAAAATTATAAAAGTTCGTTCTTACCTGTTTATTTATTTTTTTAACAACTGTTTCATGTTGATGATCTTGTTTTCGGCTTACAGTATTTTCTTCACCTAGAGTGTAAATGGAACCACGACACTGTTTTTGTGTGCACCTCCAAAAAACTTTTCCATTGACTAAAGTTCTTACTTTTCTATACTTATTATCTTCAAAAATAAGTAAGTCATTTCCGCGTTCACTTTTAATTAAAGACGCCATCGTTAATTAAACGTAAATTATTTTTAAAAAAGAAAGATTTGAAGTAAACGTTACAAACACTTTTGTTTCAAATTTTCGAGGGTTAACATTCAAACTAAATTTAAAATTAAACAACTTCGCATTTATATCTGTTGATATTCGTATATTACTGGAGAAACCCTAGATAAGAATAGATAGGAAACTCGTTTATTATTACTTAAGTTACAATTAATTGATTCTAATCTAGGGAGAAACCCCTAATAATTTTCAATCAAAATCAAAATGAAATGATCATTATAATTGATCTATTCATATGTAAAAGAACATTACCTAATTATTGGAGAAACCCTTAAAAATATCATAACATTTGGTTACTTACAGATTATAAAGTCATTTGGAAATAATATATAAGTTCCTTATTTATGAAAATAAAACATCCTAACTTATGCTTCCTTTGCAATTACTTATTAACTTTTTCAAACTGTTTGTTAAATATTACCATATTTTACTGTATTTAAATTGAAACTTAAAGAATCTTTATTCAATTTTACCATCTTTACTTTTCCGCCCCACTACTTCCCCTTTGTGCGCTATTTACAATTCAATTATTTCTATCGAAAAGGTACTGTGCGCAATTTACATCGCCCCGTTGGCTGCTTATCTACAGGTTCGGCATTAGTTAATTTAGTGAGATCTGTTGCGGTGATTTAAAATTTTATTCATAAAATGTCAAGTACGGATACAGCTGAAGAAGCGCAAGACTTACCAAAGAAGAGGCCGAAAAAGTTTCATTTTAACATTAATGAAAAACAATGTATTTTAAATATTTACAAAAATCAAATTCAAGAACATCCTTTAATGAATATTGATGAAATTGTGAGAAAAGTAGGAAACATTCCTGGAGTGTCCCATTCAAGTGATTATGCAATTAGAAAAGAATATAAAGAAAAACATAATTTTTCGGCTACAAAATCATACCCTCCCAGAAAAGAGATTATTGATATGGTGGACAATTTTGATTTGAATGCCATACGGCGAAAAGTACCCCAAATCTTTTTTCGAAATGAAATTCCAACCATAAACTTAATCTTCAAAGAGATAAATGATGATTCGAATTTACCAAATTTTAAAAGATCGACATTCCATAAGTTACTAAGGAAACTAAATTTTAAATTTAAAAAAAGGGGAAGAAATGCTTTATTGCTTGAAAAACCAGAAATAGTTCTGTGGAGAAGAGAGTATTTAAAAGAAATAAGATCGTATAGAAGGGAAAACAGAACAATTTACTATCTTACTGCTACTGCAAATAACTGAATGCTTTGTCGGTGTGAAATTTTCGCGCCTTACTGCATTCACCCATTTTTTCTTTAATTCGGGATCTTTAGGGAACCTTAGAAGAAATCATAAATGCATCAGTGTGCTTTATGTTTGAAATGTACTTACAAATGAAATGAAATTGAGGAATCTTTAGAGGATCTTTCACGGCAACCGTATCCACAACCATACAACGCTTTTTTCAGTTTACAAACCTTATTATTTTGTGATAATTCTTGAAGCATCTTATAAGCACTTTTTCCTAAAATACGGTTTTTGCCATCTTTTTTAATAATTTCTTTTAATGCTTCTTACTTCTATACTTTGCCAGTTCCATAATAATCTCTTCTTTCAAATATCCATTTAAATAAGCTGTAACAACATCTATTTGAAAAATTTGCAAATTTTCTCTTACAGCTAATGCTATCAAAAGCCTGATAGAATTCAACCTAGCTACAGGTGCAAAAGTATCAGTGAAATCTATTCCTTGTCGTTGTGTAAACCCACGAGCAACAACTTGAGCTTTCCTTCGTTCAAGTGTTCCGTCTGGTTTAAATTTGTTTCCAAGAACAATTTTACAAGTGACTACATTTCTATCATTTGGACGTTCAACCATTTCCCACGTATTGTTTTTAATTAAAGCACGAATCTATTCAGTAATAGCATCCATCCGTTCAGTTGCTTCGTCTCCAGTCATTGCTTCCTTTAACGTTATATCCGCAAGATTTGCTTCTTCAATTGTGTCACTTTTGTTTTCTGTTGCATCCACAAACATTTCATCATCGCTTAATTCTTCTTGTATTTCATCATTATCATCATCATGTTCCTCTTGATCTGCGTTTATATTTGCTGTTTGTCCAGTGTTGTAGATTTTTTGCGATCTTCTTTTTTTACCCGATTTCTCTATTCGTGGTCTTCCTGGCTTTCGACGTGAAATTTGGCCTGGAGCACAATCTTCATTTATTTGATCATTTTCAATTTCTTCAAATATCTGTATGTATCAATTCTATTTTTTGTGCATCTTTCAGACTTTTTAGGAAACGGTAATGCAGTTATTTTTCCTTGTAAACAAATGTCACACGGTTCCAATTTCTTTTCTTCAGTAATTTTGATTCCAACGGCTAATCCTTTTCTTGAAATTTCTAACAAATCTTCTTTATTCAAATGACCTAGACGACGATGCCATAACACTTTAAACTTGCTGAATTATTTTTTACTGCCGCATTTGCTTGCTCTTCACAACCACAAACGTAATATAAATTTCCAACTCTTTGCGCCAACAATTTTATTTCGCCGTCTTTTCCGGAAACGGTTGCATCAGTTTTAGAAAAACTGACAGTATTTCCCTGGTCCGTAATTATCGCAACAGATAATAGGTTAGTTCTAAATTCTTTTACAAATAATGCATCATTAAGTTTTATTGATCTGTTTGCTTTTCCATTTGTTGTAAAAACATGAGCAGTTCCTTTTGCTAGAATTTCAGTTTGTGCTAACAAAACACTTCCATTTATTGACGTCATACTGATGAATGCTGCTTTATTATTACACATATGAGACGTACAGCCACTATCTAAACACCATCGATTGTCACTTGGTACTTGCTTCGTATGAAGAGCTTCTTTTGTTACTTGAAATAGATGTTCAACTTGAGTTTCAACTTTTGATGAATATTCTCGCTTGTCATAATTTATTTTGTCTGGACAATCAGCTGCTTTGTGCCCAACTTTATTACAGATGAAACAATTATACATGAATGGCTTATTGAAATTATCATCATTTCTGCGTGAATTTCCTCGATATCCACCTTTTGATATCTATTTCCTTGATATGCACCTCTTTGATACGGTTTAAAATTTTGAAAGTTTTGCTTGACTAACATAACCTCTAAGTCATCTATATCACGTTGACTCTGAGCATCATACCTTTCAATAACCTTTTCCCGAAGTTTATCTGGCTTAGGCAATTCAATTTGAGACTCCAAAACACATCTAAACATTTCAAAACTTGATGGCAATGCGTTCAGAAGTAATGTTGATTGTAAATCATCATGCATTTCGACTCTCATAGCTGACAACTTTGCTATTATGTCGAAAAATTTGCATCAATTGAGTGTGAAAATCACTGTTTTCTGTTATCTTGTAAGATGTTACTCGTTTGAGTAAACTTACTCGTTTCACCGGTCCTGTAGATGCTTACTCTGACTTTAACTTACCCCAAATTTGTTTTGAAGTATTCAAACCTTTTACCATTCGTAATAAACTTGGATCAATAGCAATTATTAAACTGACGCATTATCATTTTCAACCAACTCGGGTTTTGGTTTCTTGCCATTTACATACGCCCATGTACTATTTTTTACCATTACGGCTTCAATATGCATAGCCCACGTATCATAGTTTCCTTTTGTAAGAGGCTTGATTGTACTTGACGACAAAGACATTTTCTTTTTACTTTTCACCTTTTTTTTTACTCAATTATTACAGCGGTCTTGGCCCATAATCTGATAAATATTCAACTCGGTTTTGAATATTTTATTAGTTTATTTTTTTTTTTAATTATTAAATAAACTGTGTCGTCTTTTCTCTTTAATCAATCAATCAACTAACAAAATTATGTAACGTTTCTATGACGAATAATAAATGAAAATAAATATTATCTGATAACGTAAATAAATAAATAAATAGTCGTAGTAACACGATGTAGATGACCAAAGTGCTAAAATTTTAATTAGTCACTTAACAAAAATACTTTTTTATTCAATTTTATTTAATAAATTGACTATCATTTTTACCTCTTATGATACAGTACAAAGTTATATTTTTGTTTTGAATGCAGATAAAAATACTGAATTTTTAAGTCAAATGTAAAGTACAAAATATTATATAGGTATTATTATTAACAAAATTATACTCGATAATATTCGAATTCTCAATACTTGCTTCCCTTTTGAATAACCCATTTAACGTCGGTAGGCTGGCGACTGGCATTCCTTTAACCCTAGATAGCTAACGTTCCTCGACTTCCATGAAAAGCTAATCATTCGACTTTTTGACAATGAATTCTATATGTGTACATTTTATTGCAATATAAAAATATTTAAATTAGTTTTATTGTGTTTTAGGTTATTTGGGATGTAAATGAAATATAATGATAGAAAAAAATAACATTTATTTTACTTACAATTAATAAATCACAATTTTTACATGGCACTTATATTTCTGAGATAATTTTGGTACTTAAACTTAAATGACTAAATTAGGAACTTTTAATTAGAAAACAAATTTTTTTTCTTTGGCAACATAAAGAATAAACTCTAAAATGAAATAAAAAATAAAAAATATTTATATTTTCAAGGCGCATGTTGGACAAAAGTCAACTGAATGTTCTCCACAAATGGGCACCTTACAACTATTGCAGTTATTTTTTGTCATTCGTCTTTTCTTGTAATTACACAAACTACAGCTTTTTCTTTTCTTTACTAAAGTATTTTCTGATCCCAAAGAATTAGATGACGTCGAAACCTGACTTTCTACATGGTCTTCATGGCTTAAACCTAACACAACTCTTATCTTTTCTTTTAGATTGCGAGGCATTGTTGACGTTTCAAGTCGACGTTTTAGCCACGGTTCAACAAGTTGTTCGTGTAGCTGTTTCATGTAGGTTCTTCGTGGCACTGGTTTATTTCCAGAAGTGAACATATTATGGCAGTAAATAATGTAGGAGTTTATGTTTGCTATATTGAGCATATCATAAAACATACACATGGGCCACCGGTTAGTCTTACGGTTGCACGACATTTGTGAACACATCTGGTCAAATGTGTCCACACCTCCTTTTGTGGCATTGTAAAATTCGATCATAGATGGTTTTTTCGATGTTGTGCATACAGTTCCTTCTTCGTCACACGAGGACAACAAATATACCATTTTGCTTGCTTTGGGTTTAAATGACAAGAGTTAGCGGTCCGTCGTAACAAAACATAGAGGTTCCAATTGGTCTTCCTCTGTTATTTTTCATTTCCTCCGGTATTTCTCGTTTGTTGGCTCGCAAAGTGCCGACAATTGTCAGCTTGTAAGGCTGTTGTAGCAGATTTTTAGCTAATGGGATAGATGTAAACCAATTATCAGCGGTTACGTTTCTGTTTGAGCCGTGAATACTCCGTGTTAATTCTTTGACAACATATTCACCAAGAGGAACTCCTTCTGTATTAGTACCTTTTCCAAGATAGGGCATGGCATCAATCATGTACCTGGTTCCACTGTCACACATCATTTCTATTTTCAGACCATATTTGGCAGGTTTGTTAGGTATGTACATTTTAAATTTACATAGACCACGAAACGCCAGCAATTGCTCATCGATGGTAGCGTTGGTTCCAGGAATATAATTTTCCCGACACTGAATTATCAATAAGTCCCATATCGTTCGAATTGGTGTGAGTGGATCAGACTGCATAGTTTGTAATCTTACAGTTTTATCATCAAACCTGAGACACCGTACAAGAAAATCAAACCTTTCTCGACTCATACACGAGATGTAACGGGTCCCACAAAAATTTTTGTTGAACAATTCATCACTTGTAAGATGATTGTCATGCAGTGCCGCTGCCAATATAAAAACACCAAACAAAGCGTTGAGTTCCTTTTTACATATGTCTTTTTGGGTTGATGTGATAGATTCATAGCTTTGTTTTTTTTATGGCTATTTCCGCATTAGTCCATTTTATTATTTCCTCACTAATGTCATCTGTCATAAAGGAGCGAAACAAGTCTAAGGGGCTTGTAATTTTTTTCACTAAACGCGCAGGCCCTCTGGCTGTGCGAACAATATTTATCGCTGAAGTACGACAAGAAGCATTTCTTTTGTGACAGGACCACACATGACGATTTTTTCCGCGAATATTAGGTTGTGTTAATTTGATAATATAATCTGTAGCTAATGAACTATCGTCTGGTAACTCACGAGGTAAAATAGGTTCTGATGGTGGTCTTTCTTGTAGTTGTTCATTGTCAGAAGGCTCATCATGATAGTCACTCTCCACGTCATCAACCAATAATTCATCTTCATTTTCACTATCAGAATTAGCATTTGTCTCGCTCCTCTCTTAATTATCTAATGCCTGAATAATCTGAATAATTTCTTCATCTGTGAGAGCCTTACCTGCTGCCATTCTTGACATTCAATGTAATAACTACAAAAAATAAAGACAACATCAACGCATTAGAACAGTCACAAAAGCTACATTATAAGCTAACCATTCGTAAAAATGACGAACACATAGTAGGTATCTCAAAAATGAAAGTACTTACCAACTAAACACGACTGCCACACAACGCGGTTTAGCGGTCACTGAGTTGGCGAGAACGCGCGACCGCGTGAGTGCAACTTTTGGAAAGAGACAGAGGGTTAAATTTCAATGTTCGTAAATTTGACGAACGTTAGCTTTCTAGGGTTAATGTTCTGGCTTGCTTTAGAGGGACGAAAGATCAAAGCACTAATTTGATACTTACAGCAACATGTAAGAGAAATATTCCCAGTATAGTGTGAGAAAATATAATGTGTGGTCGTCAAGTCAAACTGTTTAAAATCAAAAAAGAATGCGAAGTTCTACACCTGAAGTTGCAAGAAGAATTGTTACAGAAGGTGGATGATAACCTTTGGTTACTTTACGCAACATCAAATGGAAGTTTAATGGTTCGTTGTCCGCAGGGCGACTTGCAGAAAATTCCCTTGGTTGCATCCTAATTTATTCAGTTCGAGACCGGCTGTGTAGGATACCTAAATAACGGAATACGTATCACTGCCAATGAAAAACAAACATCTGATGTAACGACAAATGTTACATTACCAGATATTCCAGAAGATTGTTGTATCCCTCATCTACATCAAATTAAACATGTCAACGTCGAACCCCTATACATGAAATTATTCAAACAACAAGACATCAAAATAGCTGAAGAGAAATTGCAACAATTTGATGGAAACATACGGGACCAACTAAAGAAGCCACTTCTGCAAATTCGGAGCAACTGGACATATACAATTTTTGCAACAATACGAACGAAAAACGGGAAGCAAACATAGAGAGTAAATTAATCCGTTCATGGATGATAGACCAAGATGATGACTTTATGTGTTATGCTGTCGCTAATAATCCGTGTGTGCAAATATTTAATTTTAACGACGCTACAAGATTAAACAGGGTTACTGTAATTCCACCATTAACATCGACCGAAGGATCTTCAAAACACCAGTATCGATGAAACACAGCGAGAAATGCCGCTGCAAACTTTTCCCAAACCGATAAGGAAAAATCAATATCCGCTTGATATCGCTGTTCTCTAAGTACGATTTTGTAACATTAATATTAAAATAACTAATGTTTCCTAATCTAGGTATCAGAATAAAATATTTTATGTATTCATAATTATATTCCTAATGTTTACTCTTTTGTAGCGTTAATCTACAATATCGTATTAATTCTTATTATTAATTTGTTAATGTGTTGTAATCACTTTTAGACTCATTGTCAAAATTTACTCATTGTTTAGAGCGATAATTTTTGAATTAACGCGGGAGGTGTTATATATGATTTATAACTATTATATTGCATTTTGTTTGTAATAGATACCATTTCCTGACAAATAGCCAATAAACCATTTTCGTCTTGGTTGCATTGTAAATCTATAAATAAGACCGATAGGGTATATTACCCTCAGTTGTAGTATACTGTTAATTTAATAAACATCTTAATTTCAACGATTACTTTATTGCAACAGATATTCTAAATCAGAAGTTAATAAGTAACTTAAATAAATTGGTTTAGTAATTATGAAAGCAATCTACACTCCAAGTTAATAGTTTGTTATAAAGAAGTTGTTTTATACAACGTAAATAAGTTTTATTATCAGACGTATTGAAAAGTCGACACATCACCATCCCTTGTTGGACAAGCTTAGCAACCTTGTGGAGATTGGTGCTATCAATAAAATTCTTGTTTATCTCTTAATTAGCAACCGACTGTAGGCCACCCGTTATGCTCTTTCATCTAGAGTTTCCTAGCTTTCCTATCAAAATTTAACCAAGTTTTGTTTTTTTAATAAAAGGGCAATGAAACATAATTTTTTGAAATTGAATCAAACTCTCTGTTGCTTTGTCTAATAGAGTGTCTGTTTAATTCTAATTATAGATTGACTATATTAATTGTAATGTAACTCCATATTAGAAGATTTTATCAACATTGGTTCTAACTCTCTAATACACCGGGGAAGATACTACAATAAGAAGAGGATCTATCATAAAGTGCCATCGGTGCCAAAGCTGGGGACATGCAACAACAAATTGCAATCTTACTCAAAAGTGCATGAAATGTGCCAAAGAACATCTGACCAAAGACTGCAGTATCAGTGAAAACGAAAAAGTAAAGTATGCAAACTGTATCAAAAAACAAACGTCAAACAGTATCGAGTGCCCTATATACAAGCAATGTATACAGCTCATAGACGGCCAAAAGCAAAAACTTACAAATACCGGGAAAATAAATAATACACATACAAAAGCAGCAGGACCAGTCAAAAAAAGCGATAAAACTTATTCGATACCAAACAGATCAGCATCACTAGAAAAAAGAAAAACACGAACATCAGCGAAGTTATAAAAAGGAATCCACAACCACGGCAACCTCATAGTACCTACAGAAATGACAGATTACTTAGAATTAGCTAATGAGTTCAATAAATTAAATAATATGATTGTTCGGGGCTTCAACACGAATTATAAGTGACAGAGGGGCGACATTCTTCTCCAATACATTTAAACTATTTGTTTACAGTTACGTATTAGGCATGTCTTAAACGCCGTAGCCGCCCGTAGGTCTAATAGTCAGTGCGAAAGGTACAACCGCACCATATTGCGAGCATTGACAACCACAACAAATGCCAGGGGCTACGGCTAGTAAGACTACAGGTGTATCACCACTTGAGTTGTTGGTAGGTTATAAACCCCGAAATGTGTCTGACGCATCAATCGTTAATAAAATTCAGGATGACCTGAGTCACTTAGATTTAGTTGAATTAAGGAAGACAGCCAAAACACGATTAGACGATGATCAATTTAAACAGAAGGCGCGATTCGACCGATCCCGTATTATCGCACGAAAAGGCGACCTCGTTATGGTTGCAAGCGCCCAAGTAACCGCAGGCACGAGTAAGAAACTGTTGCCTAAATTATAAGTGCCTTTTCGAGTTGTCAAAACATTAAAAAACGACAGGTACAAGTTGAGGACTTGAGAGAAGGCTTTAAGAAACCGAAGATTGTGGGGGCAGTCGACAAAATGAAACCCTGGGTGGTACTCAAAGATAAAACTGTGTAAATTAAGGCATTTAATCGTAGATGATTACTGTGCTGAATCAAAGTACGTTTCAGGAGTTGTACAAAGCTTTAATACGGCCAGTAAAACGACTAGGAAGCTAGTGCGGATTGAATTGTAGAAGTTTTAGCTGCAGTTTTAGCGTCTTGAGTTTCAATTGTTCCAGTAAGACTGGAGTTTAGCGAATGGGTGGCTTATAGCGTTAGTTGTGTTTCGTGGCTCTGAGAATAATATGTGTGGTTTAAAAAAAAAACAACTTTATTACTAATAACACAACTGCTGTTAAATTAAACTAAAATATGATGCAGACTCTCGGTCATCCTCTCTTATCGATCCACCCTTTCCAACATGATAATGGTGGTGGAAGTGTCAATCATAAAATGCAAGGAAATCAATAAAACAAATACAAAATACTCTTAACATACTCCGCCCTGTTGTAATACAATTTCAACAAATTCTTAAAAGGTAAGTATAATTTAGATAACGCACTTTAAAGTTCTAGTCTGACATAAGTAAAACATATAGTTTTCTTACAGGTCGCTTCAACACTCCCGACACAATTACAGTTACAACCCTCACCACATTATCTGGACCACAGTGAAGTTGAAGTACGCGACCAAGAAGCCACTTGAACGGAGGTAAGTTATCTTCCTTGATAATGACTAACATGCCCTCTTGTAAAGAAGGCTCATTTTCTTTCCATTTACTTTTTAACTGTAATTCCGATATATACTCGTTGGACCATCTTTTCCAAAATTGTTGATGAATCCTTTGTATCAATTGGTATCTCGTTAAAGTGTTTAATTTAAAATTTTCTCGGTTGTCCTCCGGAATGGATGATAATGATCGCCCAATCAAGAAGTGTCCGGGCGTTAATGGCTCAAGATCATTCGGGTTAGAGGACAATGGGGATAATGGTCTTGAACTTAGGGAAGCTTCAATTTGTAAAAACATCTTTAAACATCGCTTAATACTCTTAACTCCCAGCTTCCCATAGACGGTGTAAGACTAATTAATTTAATTTTCTTAGGTAATTGTTTATCTGAATTCAAAATTTGTAATTCATTTTGAAATTAATCCTTTTGTGACAATTTAATTAAACAAAGTAAACTTGATCGCAATTCGTCTACTGTTAAAGGTCCGGTTTACTTATTTCCCTTGGACAGAAATCTTAAACAGTATGCCACAATCTTTTTTAGTTTAATATAAGATGAATATTTAGAGAAAATTTCTGTTTCTGAATTTTTCACAGATAATAGATTAATCGGTGTCTCCTCGTGTAAAAGTACATTTTGATGTGGAATGTTTAATTCAAGTGAATTCAACCAAGATGGCTCGTGCCACCATAAACTTGATTCAATTAATTTTTGAGCTGATATTCCTCTCGAAGCCAAATCTACGGGATTTTCTTTTGATTTGATATATCTACAATCTTGTTTGTTAGTTAATGTTTGTATTTCGGAAACTCTATGGCTAACAAACGATTGTAAAGGTTTAGGATTCATTTGTAATCAGGCCAATACAATTTGTGAATCAACCTAATAATGACAACTAACCGGAATAGTGAACGCTTCTTTCACTAATTTCGTTAAATTGGCTAATAGTAGCGTTCCACAAAGCTCTAGACGTGGAATAGTTAGGGCTTTCATAGGGGCAACCCTTGCTTTGGCACATAATTTTAATTTTACAAAAACACACGCAGCATGTGCTCCCCTAGAAGCATCGCTAAAACCGTGCAACTCTATTTCCTCATAATCTACACCAATGGCGTGTCGCGGTATTTTTAAGTTATTAAGGATAATTAAGTTTTCTCTAAATTGTTTCCACTACACTCGTAGATATTCTGGAATAGGATTATCCCAAGACGTATTACTAATCCATCGTTTTTGAATAAGTATTTTAGCTACTAATATGCAAGGACTTAAAAGGCCTAATGGATCATAAATCCGAGCTGTCTCAGATAAAATTTGACGTTTAGTTGTAGAATTGAATGTAGATACTTATCGTATCTATATTAAAAGATAAAACATCTAATTTGCAATCCCACTGTAATCCTAACGTTTTACAAATTTTGCTATCTCCCAGAATTAACATGCTATTATCACTCCTGTTTAAAGAAGTTAACATTTGTAAAGACCTAATATCATTTGGTCGCCATTTTCGCATTTCAAACCCTGCCGTTTTCAATACAAAATTTATCTGTTCAGTTAATTCTTGAATTTGTTTGATCACCGGCGTATATAAATTTCTTAGTATAATTCACTGGCTAATGGTCGCTCGTCTTTATTGATAACCCCTAATTCTTTCAGACACCTTATGGCTAAGAATGGTGCAGACGTGGTACCATAGGTAACCGTATTTAAATAGAAAATAGATACGTCATCATTAGGAACGTCTCTCCAAAGAATTCTGTGTAACGGTTTATGCTCTGAATGTAACAAAATTTGGCGATACAATTTTGATATATCACCCGAGACTACA
Source organism: Agrilus mali (assembly GCA_029378335.1). Lineage (NCBI taxonomy): Eukaryota > Metazoa > Arthropoda > Insecta > Coleoptera > Buprestidae > Agrilus > Agrilus mali. The sequence continues at coordinate 11,666,655 of CM055659.1, forward strand.
TATCTGTTGCCTAAAACGTTATAAAATACACAACATGTTTCCGTGTATTTTTGGACCAACTAATTGAAGATCATTTAATGACCACCCTGTATCTGAACGTAAAGGAGCATCGAACACTACTCGCAACTTAGTAGTGAGACTATCTTCCTTTACGACTCCATGGTGAGCAGGGTTGCTACCTTTAGGGATAAAAAAAATCGGGAAGATCGGGCATCCATCAGAGACGTTCGGAGTTTGGTCCAATCAAAATATGACCCATGTGAGGATGTGAGACAGTCTAAAGAAAATGAAACTTTATATAATTAATTTTTCCATAGGTACGTATTTCTTGTTGTTACGAGCCGCTTTTAATAATTCTACATCATTTTTGTATTTATTTATGAATTCTGAACAAGACACGTGTATGTTCAAAGAAATTAGCAATTCTGCTCTTATCAAATTTACCGAGCAACGATTTCTGACATTAGACCATTTCATGGTCATTAGTGAAAATACGCGCTCAACATACGCATTTGAAGGAGGTATGCTCAAAGCACGAAATGCAACACAAAATAATGCGTTCAACTTCTGCTCCTTTGCGACTTTAAATACTTGTACCCATTTTTTATCAACGCTTTGCTTTTGCTCGATCTGTGGTAGTATATTCTTCACCACACTGTAGTCTTCAAATAACTCGTCCGTAGAAAATTCTTTTTCGGAATCGAATCCCATAATTGAAGCAGCATCACAAAGTTCTGTAAAAGTTAAATTCCCATCAAGCGACAATGGTTCCAATTTTTTCAGGGGATTCGATTCATCGAAATCAAAGCGGGTTTAAAGATAATCCAGCGCATTTTGGTAAAATTCTTTGAAATCCGATGTACATTGTTCATAAACTTTTTTTCTGTACGGTGTCGGGCAATACGCAAATGGGATCCATAAAAATTTTCTTTCAATCTTCTCTTTAGGCTATCTGCCACATCTGCCAAAATTTTGTATAATTGAGTCGAACTAGTTGACATATTTTGCAACACCAAACTTGCCTTCTCAAACACTGTGCAAATATTGGCACAAAAACTTAAATACAAACACGTCTTGCCGAACATATACAATTCTATGTCGCTCTCATCGTCTGTTGTTATACAAAGCAATGTCTCTATGACTTTTGGACATTCATTGCCTATGGATATAAAGTAAGAAATGATGGCTGGATAAACCTTGAAAATCTTTTGTATTGCAGTACCCAATGAAATCTATCTTGTTGTTACGTGTTTGTTGATCTGAGTCCATTCCAATTCCGCAAATGTTACAAATTCCTTTAAATTTTCCCTCCTTAACGCAGAAGATGAGAAGTGGCTGTAAATTTTCAATATGACAGTTTCCACATCAACGTTTAATTTGTTCAAAGCATGCTTGAATGTATTATCGTATTACGTATTCAAAACGTGAGCTGGACATCCTGCTTTCATAATATTTGGATTTTTATCCTTTAGTAAGGTAAACGCCGATCTATTTCTTCCAAAATTAGCATTGGTGTTATCTGCACTAAATGCCGAAATATATGCTACATCCAAATCAAATTTTGAAAGCGTGTTTAGAATAGCATCGCTTATAGCATCAGCTGTTTCAAATGGACATTCAAAAAAATCTAGTAATCGTGTTTGACACCCGTCCTTACGTGAAAAATGTTGAATGCAAATAGGATACATTTTACGGTTTCCTTTATTAGACGTATCCGTAGCGACACTGAAATAAACCTTACGAGATTCATCAAGACCACAAGTTTTGAGAGCTGTGACTGCAATTTCTTCAGCTTTAGGACCGAGTACTTCTTTAACTAAACTTTCAGATTTTGTCCTGCCACAAGAAATTTTTTTTGCGATAGCTGAATCGGGTAATATCTGAGGAAGCAATTTTATACCGCAGTCTGTGGATGAATATAATGAATTGTGTTTAACACAATGGAATGTTTGTGTTAATTCAGCAAGAGTTATCATGTTAATTTCTGCTGAATTAGTTTTTGGGAAGAAAGTAGTCTTTAAGTTTGATTTGGCAGTCGATAGTTGCTTCTTTTCATGTTAACTTCCATTTGCGTGTTGTTTAATGTCGCTTAATCCACCGTGAATTATGGAAAAGTCTTTATTGCATATCTGGCATCGTGCATTAAAAACTGAATAAGCGTTGGATATCCATGAATTGCTTAAATTTGCATAACCGCTTTGCTTTTTTTTTTTAGGTGTATACTTTGATGTTTCCCGACTTCCCTATCGTCGCCGTCGTCAGACTCACTCATCATTGTAGTAAATTATTTTCTGAAAGAAAGCGAATTAAAATGTCATGCCATGCCATGCTACTAAACGATATCCAAATACCGCCAAATAAAGAAGGAGTTAAGATATAAAAAATAATATTACACACTTATTAAATCGTCTGTAAGTACCTAGGTATGAAAAATTAAATAAGACCTATCATATCAATCAACCCACACCACATGCATACAAATTCCATAATCATACTGTATTGTTACGAGTACATGCCAATTAAGTTGGTGTGAGCATAATTAATGAACATCTTCCCTGATTACATAAGGAATATTCTCGGCTTTCCTGAAACATCTAGAAAACACCAGCAAAGATCAATGGGAAAACAATTGGATTACTAGACGGCTGTAGAATACCCTATAAAAAGGCTGAGAAGACTATAAAAGGCGGACGAGACACTCACACCGAGTTAGTTTACAGTGAACAGCTGATGTTTGGAAGCGAAGCGATCGATAGGCAACACGGGCGATAGAATTCATACCGAGCGACTAGATAGTGTCTAAATTACAGAGCGATAGATAGTGTTCACACAGAAGCGAGCGGAAAAAGAGACTTTTTAGTGAAATAAATTGTATTTAAACTATCTAGGGTGCACTTTTTGTGAAACATTGTATGAATAAGTTTATTTAATAAAACAATATGGAAAATTTCACCAACTTTATTATTTTTGTACTCGACAAATTTGTTTCGAGCTACGAGCCCATTATCAAGAGTAACCTATATACTAACAATTCAAAATCACTTACATCAATTTATAGATAACTTAAAATTAGTGGGGATGAGTAACTACCCAATTCCAACTGATTATTTACAACGTTCTCCGAATTTTTTAAGGCCTTATTTATTTCTAAAAATTCACACAAGGATAATTTTTTACTTTTTACTGTATTTACATGAAAGAATTTGGTGTTTTCTAAATTTAATTTATGATTTAACCTAGTACAATGTTCGCTAATTCCTGATTTAACTTCTTTTTTATTGATTGATTTTACATGTTCATTGATCCTAATCTCAAAAGCTCTACCTGTTTGTCCTAGATATACAGCATTACATTCATTACAAAATAATTTATATATGCCATTTTTTCGTTTTATATCTATTTTACATTTATTATTAACTAGTAAGCTTTTTAAATCTTTTTTGTTGCACTCAATGGCTGACATTTCTAATTTTTTAAGAGTATTTTTAAATTTATAACTAACATTTCTTATAAAAGGTAAAGAGCAAAAATAACAGTCAATTAGGAGAAACGAAAACCAATGATTTAATCTCATTATTAGAACTTTGTCTTAATCAGAACTACTTTCAATTTGATAATAACTTCTTTAAACAGAAAGATGGCCTCCCTATGGGGTCACCTTTGTCACCTGTATTAGCAGAAATATATATGTCAGCATTCGAACAAATTCTATTTAGCAGCGAAAACCCACTTATCAAAAATATTCATTCTTGGAACCGTTATGTTGATGATGTGTTTTGTATCTGGTCAGGCACAAATAGACAACTGGATAGTTTCCTTAATTACCTTTATACTTTAGATAACAACATTAAATTTACAATAGAAAAAGAAATTGACAACAGATTAAACTTCTTGGACCTCAACATAATAAAGAACAATAACAAGCTTAGTTTTAGTATCTACCGCAAACCTACAACTACTGATACAACCATTCCTTTCGACTCTAATCATCCCTTAAAAACAAAATTAGCTGCTTACAATTCTTTCATAGAAAGATTAATAAACATACCCCTATCACTTGAAAATTTCAACATCGAATTAAATATTATAAAAACAATTGCCATTAACAATGGTTTTAATACTCATATCATTGACAAATTATTAGAAAATAAGCTGAATAAAAAAGTAACAAAAATGTTATATAATAACAGTAATGAAATTAAACTTAATACTTTTTGCTCTTTACCTTTTATAAGAAATGTTAGTTATAAATTTAAAAATACTCTTAAAAAATTAGAAATGTCAGCCATTGAGTGCAACAAAAAAGATTTAAAAAGCTTACTAGTTAATAATAAATGTAAAATAGATATAAAACGAAAAAATGGCATATATAAATTATTTTGTAATGAATGTAATGCTGTATATCTAGGACAAACAGGTAGAGCTTTTGAGATTAGGATCAATGAACATGTAAAATCAATCAATAAAAAAGAAGTTAAATCAGGAATTAGCGAACATTGTACTAGGTTAAATCATAAATTAAATTTAGAAAACACCAAATTCTTTCATGTAAATACAGTAAAAAGTAAAAAATTATCCTTGTGTGAATTTTTAGAAATAAATAAGGCCTTAAAAAATTCGGAGAACGTTGTAAATAATCAGTTGGAATTGGGTAGTTACTCATCCCCACTAATTTTAAGTTATCTATAAATTGATGTAAGTGATTTTGAATTGTTAGTATATAGGTTACTCTTGATAATGGGCTCGTAGCTCGAAACAAATTTGTCGAGTACAAAAATAATAAAGTTGGTGAAATTTTCCATATTGTTTTATGAAATAAATTGTGCGGACTTGTTCATAACTGTAATGTAGTCAAATTAACTTTAGTATTTAAATAAATTCGTTGTTTTGTTTTGTTAATTGTGTTTTCTGTGACCGAACACGTCACATTTGGTGTCAGGAGTGGGATAGTAAGGGAATTGAAGATTCCCGAAGAAAGTTAGTGCGACAGATCGTAGAAGAGGTCCGAAGAGAAGAAGAATTTTGAAGCCTTATGCCAGTAACAAGAAAACAATCATCAATAATGGAGGAACAAATAAAGGCTTTAATGGAAATGATGAAGGCAGGCCAGGAAGAAATGAAGGCAGGCCAGGAAGAAATGAAGGAAGAAGTGAAGGCAGGCCAGGAAGAATTGAAGAATAAAATGGAAGCTGGACAAGACGAAATGAAATTGGCACAAGAAGAATTGAAGAATAAAATAGAAGCTGGACAAGAAAAGATGGAAGCGATGCAAGAAGAATTGAGGGTAAAGCTGAAGGAAGTCAGAACCGAAGTGCAAGAAGAGTTAAAGGAAGTCAGAGTAGAAGTGCAAGAAGAATTAAAGGAAGTACGACAAGAATTGGAGACGACACAAGAGAAACTAAGAGATCAGTTGAAAGAAGAAGTACAAAAGGAAGTAGAGAAGATGAGACAGAGGTTCGAGAACACAAAACCGGCCAGTGAAGTAAAGTTCGAAGACACTGCGAGGACGATCAGAATTAAACCACCGACTTTCGACGGAAAAGATTGCTGGTCTGTATACAAACGACAGTTCGAGGCAGCGGCAGAAGCAAACAACTGGAACGATTTTGAGAAAGCAACAGCGCTGGTCATAGCTCTGCGAGGAGAAGCATTAGACGTCCTTCAAGGTATTCCAGAGCGCCAGCAACGGGACTTCTCTGCGCTGCTAGAGCGACTTGAAATGAGATACAGCGACAAACATTTGCAACAAGTGTACCAGACCCAACTAAAGTGTCGCAATCAGAGGACATCAGAAAATCTACAAGAATTCGAGGCCGATGTGGAACGTCTAGTTAGATTGGCCTATCCTACCGCTCCGCAGGACTTCGCAGACCAGCTAGCAGTCCAGACATTCGTCGATGGTGTAAGGGACACCGACTTACAACAAGTTCTCCGTTTGGCCCGCCACAAGACTGCGAGTGACGCACTGGCGCACGCCTTAGAATTCGAAGCTGCAAAACAAGCTTCCAAAGGCCACGTGCGTGTACGCCAAACAGCTGTTGAACACGACGAATACAAAAATGAAGTCACAAGGCTGATTAAAGAATGCGTCGAAACTGTCAAGAAGACTACCATCAACGACAAGAGAGAATCGGCCAAATGTTGGGAATGCGGGAAGGTCATTCACTTTTCCCGAGACTGTGGCCAAAATAAAGGAAGACCAAGGTGCTGGGAATGTGGAAAGCGCGGACATTTACAACGAGACTGCCCGGCCGATGAACGCCGTGCGGACCGACAGCAGTCGGGAAACTAAGATCAGCCAACTTTGAGGGGCTCAAGTTGGCTTCTCCCCACCAAGCCCCAGCAGAAATCGTCGTTTCCCAACTAAACGGAAGCAAGTCCTTAGTCGTCGAAGGTCACATCAACAACAAGAAGGTTAGAATGGTGGTCGATACGGGAGCTTCAAAGACCATAATCCGGCCGAACATCGTTAACGAGTGGAGAATCCGTCTCTTGCAGAGGAAGCTAATTGACCACGGTTACCGGAGAAACAGCGCCGATTAGAGGAGAATGCGACATCGAATTGAGACTGGGAGAAGTATGCCTTCGACACAGGGCACTGGTAGCCGATGTCGCCGACGACGTGATCATCGGATTGGATCTTCTTAAACGAAATAAAATTAATCTGGATTTGGGCTCCGGCATTTTACGCATCGGCGAGGAAGAGTTGGTGATGACAAACCCCACCAAAGAGTACGGTCTTCGAAAGGTCATCGTAGCAGAAGACCGATTACTACCTGCTAGACCCGAGGTAGTTCTCAAAATAAACATCGACGGCGAAGGTGCGGATGGTTTGGTGGGGATAGTGGAAGCCAAAAACCCGGATTTGACACAGAAAGCCATACTGATAGGACGAACACTAATTCGAACTGGGACGCCGAACGCATCTGTCAGAGTGGTCAATTTGAAGGACTTCGAACAGAAAGTGTGTAAAGGAATGGAAGTAGGAGTCCTTGAACCCGTGGTGTCCATCCTCCAATGCGAAGTCGAAGCTAAATCCTCAATGGCAGAGAGCGAACCACTTCCAACCGTTCTTCGAGAGGCAGCGTTCGGCCACAAACCTTAACAACGAACAAATTAGAAAGTTCGAAGAACTGCTCAACAAGTATCGAAACGTCTTCGCCCTCTCTGACAACGACTTTGGGAGAACGAATCTGACATACCACCGTATAAACACGGGATCAGCTCGTCCTATTAAACAACCATCTAGAAGAGTTCCATGGGCTAAGCAAGAAGAAGTCAACAACCTGGTGAAGAACATGGAAGAACAGGGGGTAATCGAACCATCACAAAGTGCTTGGGCTTCTCCAATAGTATTGGTTAGGAAGAAGGATGGATCGACCAGGTTCTGCGTTGACTACAGGAAGCTCAACGACGTAACCTTAAAGGACAGCTATCCCTTACCCAGAATCGACGACACCCTTGACAGCTTGGTTGGTGCCAAATGGTTTTCAACGTTAGATTTGAAGAGTGGATACTGGCAAGTGGAACTGGATCCACAAGACAAGCAGAAGACCGCATTCACGACTGGTTATGGGCTGTGGCACTTTAACGTTATGCCATTTGGACTATGTAACGCTCCCGCTACCTTTGAGCGACTTATGGAAAATGTGCTACAAGGGCTCAATTGGAAGGTTTGTCTAGTGTCTTGGATGACATGATAGTACTGGGAAAGACATTCGATGACCACCTCCAGAATGTCGAAGAAGTGATCAAGAAGCTTTCAGCAGCCAAGTTGAAACTCAGTCCCAAGAAATGCCATCTTTTCTGTAAGGAGGTGAAATATCTTGGCCACGTTATCACCTCAGAAGGAATAAGAACTGATCCTGACAAGACTGAAGCTGTGAGAAGTTGGCCTGACCCGAAGAACCAACACGACTTGAGAAGCTTTTTGGGGCTGTGTTCTTATTACCGACGATTCGTAAAGGGATTTGCAGATATAGCTCGACCGCTCCACAAGTTAACAGAGGATGGTGTCCCTTTCCAATGGTCAGAACGATGTCAGCAAGCTTTTGAAACACTGAAGTCTACCCTTTCTCAAGCCCCAATACTGACATACCCACAGTTCGACACAGACTTCATTGTCGATACGGATGCCAGCAATGTAGGAATTGGTAGTGTACTGTCGCAGATGCAGGAAGGAAAAGAAAAAGTCATTGGCTACTTCAGTAAGGCACTGTCAAAGCCGGAGCGAAACTATTGCGTGACCCGTAGAGAATGGCTGGCAGTCGTCAAAACTCTCGAACATTTCCATAAGTATCTCTACGGACGAAAATTCCTGTTAAGGACAGACCATGCGTCCCTGAAATGGCTGCTGCAATTTAAAAACCCAGAGGGACAACTGGCTCGTTGGCTACAGCGGCTACAAGTATACGACTTCAGCATCGAGCATCGTGCTGGAAAACAACATGGTAACGCTGATGCCCTCTCGCGAAGACCATGCTCGAAGAACTGCAAACATTGCATGGCCGCCGAAAAGAAGGAACCACTCAACATGGCAAGGTTCTGTCAGACGATGGTGGAACCTGAAGAGCACTGGCAGAACGAAGACCTGGCGAAAGACCAAGATACCGACGAAGACATTAAACCGATACTGCGGTGGAAAAAGGAAGGAACAGCACGACCTACCTGGGCAGATGTTAGTAGTACGAGTACTATCACGAAGAGCTATTGGGCCTTATGGGATTCGCTCATCGTCGAGAATGGGAAAGCCCTGACGGAACTAAAATTCGACATCAAGTAGTTCTCCCGAAGAACAGAGTCAACGAGGTGCTGACAGAAGTCCATGGAGGTGTTGGTGGAGGACACTTCGGAGTAACAAAGACGATGGAGAAGGTGCGAGAGCGATTTTATTGGCTAAAGTGTAGAAGAGACGTCGAAAATTGGTGTAGTAAGTGTCCAACGTGTGCGTCAGCCAAGGGACCTCAGACTCGAAGCCGAGGGCGAATGAAACAGTACAATGTTGGTGCCCCATTTGAGAGAATAGCTCTGGACGTAGCAGGACCATTCCCAACAACAACTGCTGGCAATAAGTACATCTTGGTAGTGATGGACTATTTTAGCAAATGGCCCAAAGTGTACACAATCCCAAACCAAGAAGCTACTACGGTCGCTGGAATGCTGGTGAACCAATGGATCAGTCGGTATGGAGTTCCGATGGAGATCCACTCTGACCAGGGACGGAACTTCGAATCCACAGGTATTCCGGGAAGTCTGTGAGCTGCTAGGAGTACAGAAAACTAGGATCACTCCATTACATCCACAATCTGACGGAATGGTCGAACGGTTTAACGCGACGCTGGAAACCAATTTGAAAATGGTTGTCAACGATCACCAGACAGACTGGGACCAGCACATACCTTTGTTCCTGTTGGCCTATCGAAGTGCGGTTCATGAGACCACCGGCAGAACACCAGCCAGCATTTTATTTGGAAGAGAGCTGAAGTTACCGATGGACATCCGGTTTGGACACCTTCGGCTACCGACTACGCACAGCAGCTAGAGGAACGACTCGATACCATCCATAGAGCCGTTCGTAAAAAAATCCAAGTAGGGAGTGACCGCATGAAGACCAGGTACGACCGGAGAGCCAACAGCACAGGATTCAGAGAAGGGGACCAGGTGTGGCTTTACAATCCTGTCCGTCGGAAAGGACGCTCACCGAAGCTACAGCGAGCCTGGGAAGGACCTTACACTGTGGTCAGAAGGCTGAATGACGTGGTCTACCGTATTCAGAGAGGACCAAAGGCCAAGATGAAAGTTGTACACTTGGACCGCCTGGCGCCCTACAAAGGTCAAGACATTGATCGGGACGATCAATTCTAAGAAGGGGGCAGTGTTACGAGTACTTGCCAATTAAGTTGGTGTGAACATAATTAATGAACATCTTCCCTGATTGCATAAGGAATATTCTCGGCTTTCCTGATACATCTAGAAAACACCAGCAAAGATCAATGGGAAAACAATTGGAATACTAGACGGCTGTAGAATACCCTAAAAAAAGGCTGAGAAGACTATAAAAGCGGACGAGACACTCACACCGAGTTAGTTTACAGTGAACAGCTGATGTTTGGAAGCGAAGCGATCGATAGGCAACACGGGCGATAGAATTCATACCGAGCGACTAGATAGTGTCTAAATTACAGAGCGATAGATAGTGTTCACACAGAAGCGAGCGGAAAAAGATACTTTTTAGTGAAATAAATTGTGCGGACTTGTTCATAACTGTAGTGTAGTCAAATTAACTTTAGTATTTAAATAAATTCGTTGTTTTGTTTTGTTAATTGTGTTTTCTGTGACCGAACACGTCACAGTATTATAAATTTCAAGTCAGAATGTAAATACATTTTCAGCACCAACATGTGTAATGCTAAAGAAATACAAATTAAGGTTTTCTGGCAATAACATGGCAACACTAATCGATGCTATGAAAATGTCAGTTTTAAATAAATTAAAAAACAAATATGAAAATGTCATACACAAAATTTTTAGGTTATAAATTTAATGCTTTCGCAAATTTTGCAATCGTGAATGTTAGCAATGTTAGCATAAATCTGTTATGTTTTTATGTAAAATCGCATCGCTTTGTAACCGAAGAAAACTGAATCTATCGACTCAAAGCACGAAAATGCCGCAAACGGCCACAACCACAACATACACACCAATGCAACATATTGCAATAAAGCACCGACTGGACCGGCCGAGGACTTTGGTTGACACATTGGCCCGTGCACTGGAATACGACGTCGTCAAACAGGCGTCACAATGACAATGTCGAGTGCGGGAATTAAAAGAGGAGTCAGCCGGTCGGGACGAAGATAAACTGGAAGAGATGGTCCGTCGAATAATCACCAAAATCGAAAGGAAGCCCAGACAAGTCAGGTGCTGGAACTGTGGGAAGTAAGGCCACGTGAGAAGCAGTTGTAAGAGCGAGAGATCTGCTTTTCAAGAAGATAAGCCCCGCGTACAGGAAAACTAGTCAGGGTCGGCGCGGCGGGGCAAACGTCGATCCCGGAGCAAGAAGCCCCCGGTCTAGTTGCACTGACAAAAACCATGAAAGACAGAGCTGATAGCCTTTTTCTAACGGGGCGCATAAATGGGAAACGGTGTTCGTTTCTATTGGATACCGGAGCAAGCAGGACTATTATACGAGCCAACGTGATGACCACAAGTAAGCCACAACCGACCCAATGGAAGCTACGTACGGGCACCGGGGAAATAGTAAATGTTCATGGTGAATCCAAGTTAAGATCCGCATAGGAAAGACCTCCTTCCGACACTGTGTGCTCTAGGCCGAAATCGAAGACAACGTCATTTTGGGCTTGGACGTGCTCCGGAAATATGACTTTTGCCTGAGTTTCCAAAGAAAAGTCGTGACCTTAAACGGAGAAGAGTTCAGGCTAACTACTCAGGACACCGTAACAACTCAAGTCCGAAAGCTAGAAACAAGAACGGAAGACTCACACGCCTACCAGAAGCCTTGTCTAAATTGTGCCAAGAAGCAGGTGACAAATGTAATCCTCACCAACGACATCAAATAAAACGATTACTAAAAGAATACCAAGACGTCTTTGAAGTAGAAGGTGGCAAAAAGGGACGAACCAACGCCGTTCTGCACAAAATAAATACTCGCGAAGCCCAACCCATCCGTCAGCGACCCAGGAGACTACCACTGGCCAAGAGACAAGAAGCTGAAAACATCATAAGCGAAATGCAGAGGGACGGGGTAATAGAACCATCCACTAGCCCCTGGACATCGCCGGTAGTTCTGGTCAAGAAAAAGGATGGCTCGACACGCTTCTGTGTGGACTACCGCCAATTAAATAATGTGACGAAGAAAGACAGCTACCCATTACCACGAATCGATGACACCCTGGATACACTGTCAGGGTCGACGATATTTTCCACCTTAGACCTCAAGAGCGGATACTGGCAAGTGGCTTTCGACAGAGATGCTAAAGAGAAGACAGCGTTTTCCATTGGAACGGGGCTGTGGCAGTTCAAGGTGATGCCATTCGGGTTGTGCAACGCACCAGCCACCTTTGAACGACTGATGGAATCAGTATTGGTTGGCTTAATTGGGAAGACTTGCCTGGTATACCTCGACGACATCATCGTAGTCGGGAAGGACTTCACCGACCATCTGAAAAATTTGGAGGAAGTTTTCCGAAGACTTCGTGATGTCCACCTAAAACTGAACCCCAAGAAATACCAGCTATTCCAAGAGACCGTCAACTATTTGGGGCATGTAGTATCCAGAGACGGCGTTTCAGTCGACCCACAGAAAATCAAGGCCGTGCAAGAGTGGCCTGTACCTGCTGACGTCCATCAAGTCAGAAGCTTCCTTGGACTCTGCACCTACTATAAACGTTTTGTTCCCGGATTTGCTAAAATTGCTAAGCCTCTGACTCGACTCACAGAAGAGAGTAGACCATTTTGTTGGGAGCAAGACTGCCAAGCTGCCTTTGAAGAACTAAAGAAAACCCTCTCGTCTACACCTGTATTGAGCTATCCCCTACCAACTGGAAAGTTTGTCCTGGACACCGACGCTAGCAACATTGGAATTGGCGCGGTTCTGTCACAAATACAGAATGGTGAAGAAAAAGTGATGGGCTACTTTAGCAGAACTCTATCCAAACCAGAACGGAATTACTGCGTAACCAGGCGCGAATTGTTAGCTGTAGTAAAAAGCGTGGAGCATTTCTACCAATACCTCTACGGAAGAAAGTTTTTGCTACGAACCGACCATGTCGCGTTGAAATGGCTGCTGAATTTTAAGAACCCCGAGGGCCAAGTAGCCAGATGGATAGAGAAGCTGCAAGAGTACGACTTTGACATAGAACACCGAGCGGGAAGTAGCCATAAAAACGCCGACGCCTTATCCAGAAGACCTTGCCCGGACAATTGTAAACACTGTCAACGCGTCGAGGAACATGAAGAGATTAGAAGGATAACTATCCTGGACGAGCAATGGCAGCCCGACAATATTAAGGCAGAACAATATTCCGACGCGCTCCTAAACATGTTCCTGGACTGGAAGAAAGAAGGCAGAAGACCAACCTGGCCGGAAGTGGCTGCCAAGTCAACAGAAGTAAAATCGTTGTGGGCTCAATGGGATTCCATTGAAGAAGAAGATGGTCTCCTGAAGCGCGTCGGTGAGAATCAAGATGGCACAGAAAGCAGACGTCAACTGGTGATACCGAGAAGCTTGGTAAAGGAAGTCCTGCAGTGCCTCCATGACGACCCTTCAGGAGGACATTTTGGCGTAAAGAAGACCCTTGGTAAAGTGCGAGAACGATTTTACTGGGTCAACTGCAAGAAGGACGTGGAAGATTGGTGCAGAAAGTGCACGACGTGCGCCGCCAGTAAGGGACCTCAGAAGCGACAACGTGCTCCGATGCGGCAGTATAACGTCGGCAGCCCATTCGAGAGAATTGCCATAGATGTTGCCGGACCAATCCCAGAATCTGAAGATGGAAATAAGTACATCGTAGTGGCAATGGACTACTTTACGAAATGGGTTGAAGCGTACGCCCTTCCAAACCAGACGGCAGCAACAGTGAAAGAGCTAATGAGCCGATTCGGAGTACCACTGTAAGATATTGGGCATTCCCAAAACTCGTACTACAGCCCTACACCCCCAATCAGACGGCATGGTAGAACGAATGAACAGGACCATCAACAAGTACCTGTCTAAAATGGTCTCCAAACATCAGCGAGACTGGAATCGTTATCTGCCATTGTTCCTTTTGGCATACCGATCTTCCATTCATGAAACCACTGGACAAACACCAGCAAGGGTACTGTTTGGCCGAGAGTTGCGACTACCATGCGACTTAAAATTCGGGTGCAAACCTGGCGAAGACGTGGCTGGAGAAGATTACGTCAGTGAACTTCGAAGACGATTGGACGACATCCATGACGAGATACGTTCCCATGTGCAGATGGCCAGTGACCGGATAAAGGACGCATATGACGCCACTGATGGAGGATTCCATGAAGAAGATTTGGTGTGGCTTTATAATCCGAAGCGTCAAAGGGGTCTTTCGCCGAAGCTGCAACAAGATTGGGAAGGCCCGTATAAAGTTATCAAACGAATCAACGACGTAATCTACCGAATTAGACGTACTCCCAATGGGAAACCAAGAGTAGTCCACTTCAATCGACTGGCTCCATATGCTGGGGACAACCACGAAGATGCTCGAGTTAGAGTTGTGCAGACTCGATCGCCAGAGCCCCAGTACGAAGAATTCATGGCTGAACAGAGCTTACACCGTAAAGCCCGATTTGGGGTCACCACCGAAGCTCAGCAGGACCTATTCGCCGTCCCGAAGGAATACTCGCTGGCCCATTGTGTGGCAAGGGATTTGGACATGAGCCGTGGGATTGCCACGGTCTTTCGGAAGAAGTTCAGGCGACTACCGATGTTACTCGACCAGGCCAAAGATGGAAGAAAAGTACTGCAGTTACTCGATGGGACCCAATCCATCTTCTATCTAGTCACCAAAAGCAAGTCGTCGGAGAAGCCTACCTACCACTCCTTATGGGACTCCCTAATAGAACCAAGAGAGCAATTGCTGCACGCTAACATCCTGAAGCTAGCAATACCGAGGATCAGATGTGGACTCGATGGGCTGGATTGGAGGGTGGTCAGAAACATGCTGAAGGTTTTGTTCCGATACACTGGTATAGAAATCTTGGTGTGCGCCGGAAATCCACGACGAGGACCGTCACCATTGAAGACCGTTGACTGCCATTTCCACCTGACAACCGGATGCCGAAGCGGATCCACCTGTAAGTACCGGCATGATCCTCTGAAGGAACGGCAGAATGTATTCGGGACGAATCACCCTTAAGGAGGGGGTAGTGTAGCGACCAGTGACACAGTACGTGTGCGCGATAACAATTTGTGGCATGTACTTGTTATCGCTAACATGCTTATGGCGTAAACACCGCACACGGTACTTTTCGTGTTATCAACTTACAAGATGTAAATCATTCTCCGGCGATAAGTAACAAGTTCAATTCTGGAATAATCGAGGACTTTCTAATTATTACTCATCATTCGAGAATCGTCAGGATTTCCTTTTCGAATTGTCTAGAAAGTTCGAAAGGTGTATATAAAGTGATCATCTTTGGACCAAAACACAGTTAGTTGAAGAAAGCATCAGTGCGCGAATTAAAACCGATAATAGACAAAGTGATATAAATAAATTGTTAAATAAATAAGTGAATTGTTGTGATATAAATGGTAGTTCTAAGTTAGTGTTTAAGTGTTATAAATAGTGTTAAATAAATAATTGTTTAAATAAATACTTTGACTAGAAAATTCGTTACAGAATGCTTACTAGTCTATGAATGTAACTGTGAAAATTGCGTATTTTTATTTTATGTGATTGATTGGACTTTGAAGGGGTTACAATATCTGTATATGTAGGTTTCCTGAATATGCTGAAATTTCATTTATTATTCCATTTGGTGATGGTTAGGTCCAAGAAGTTTAGAGAGTAATTATTTTCTTTTTCTATTGTAAATTGTATTTTTTGATTGATAGAATTTAGGTGTTTAAAGAACAAATCTAATTGTCTGTCAGAACCTGTCCATATACAAAGAATGTCGTCGACATATGTTGTCCAAAATTTAACATGGCTTAAAAGTGGGGTCGTTGATTCAAATAAGTGTAATTCAAAATTAGACATAAAAATTTCTGCTAGTAAGGGGGATAGGGGGGGATCCCATAGGGAGTCCCTCTTTTTGACTATTTATTTTGTTATTAAATTTGAAATAATTTTGACTTGTACAGGTGTTTAACATTTTGTTTACTTCATCAGTGTCGACTTATGACAGATTACATGATTTGAAATGATTATCTAAAATATTTTTTAACTCTTGTATAGGAATAGATGAAAATAAACTGCTTTTATCAAATGATACTAACATTGAATTTTGAGGTAAGTAAAACGTTTGTAGTTTGTAAACCAATTCGATGGAATTTTTAACTGTGAATTTGGGTTCGAAATTAATTAAACTGGGTAATAAGCTATTTACATGTTTGCAAAGTTTATACGCCGGTGCTTGTACATAAGAAACTACTGACCTCATTGGAAATTCATTTTTATGCAATTTTGGTAGACCATATAGCATAGGTGCCTTAGGGTTCATAGTGACAAGATGAAAATTGTTAGTAGATTCAGGAATAACATTCTTACATTCTTTTAAGCATTAAATAATATAGACTATAAGAATGAAATTTTAATTTTAAAAACCATAGCTTACAACAATGGCCTTAATTCAGACCTAATTGACAAGTTAATTCACAATAAAAAACTCAAATAAATCCAAAAATATTTTTACGCTTAAATATCAGAAAAACCAGCCAGATACTATTTTATTAACCATGTAAATAATATTAGTTACAAAATCACAAACAGATTACAGAAACATAAAATCAACTTTATTGAAGTAAACAAAAACAATTTAAGGAGCATCTTGGGTAATAATAAAGACAAATTAGAAAAAGCAGAAAAAAGCGAAATTTACAAATTAGACTGCCTCAATTGCGACGCTTTTTACATTGGCCAGACAGGTAGGGATTTTACCACTAGAATTAATGAACATAGAAAATCGATTGTAGACAATAAAAAATGTACTGGTATGGCTGAACACTGTATCTTAAACGATCATATGATAAATGTCATATTATTAATAAGTTCTAAGTAAACATAATCATTATATACATCTATGGTTATGGGCGCGTATAAGGTTAGTGATCCTAACCAAAAGATGACTCATAAAAGACTCATTAAGAAGCTCGTGTTATGTTACTCGTTTTTATATTTCTATTATTTAAATAAAGTTGTTCTTGTTCAAGTAACAGTATTTTATTAAAAACATAAAATACAACATGGCGCAGTCAGAAATAAAATTGGAATAGAAGTACTTACCTGGTTTCATATTACAAGTTAAAAGACAAGCATACACCTAAACGATGGAATTTTTGAAGCAGCCAAAGGCAATGGTTATGGATGGAGATTTAGGTGCTAATTGGAAAAAGTTTAAACATGCTTTTGAGCTATATATATTGGCTACAGGGTGTAAAGAAAAATCCACAGATGTACAAGCAGCTGTCTTGCTACACACAATAGGGGAAGAAGCATTAGAAATATACCAAACCTTTGAGTTCACAAATGAAGAAAAACTAGATATGAAAGTAATTCTACAGAAATTTGACGATTACTTTCTTCCCAAGTGTAATGTTAGTGTTGAAACACATAAATTTAATACTAGAGTGCAATCACCAACAGAAACATTTGATATGTTTTTGTCAGATCTGAGGCGTATAGCCATCAAATTGTGACTGGTAATTTCAAAGACAGATTGATTATGGATAAAATTGTTAGTGGAATAAGAGAAACTAAAATAAAGGACAGATTGTTGCGAGAACCAAATTTAACATTAACAAAGGCAATTGATATTTGCAAAGCAGCGGAACAAACAGAAAGTCACATCAAGCAGTTGGCAGAGACCAGCAAAAAGTTAGAGGTTAGCGAAATAAAGCATAAGAACAATAAAGACAAGCATGAAGAGAACAAAGTACAAAGAAAAGGAGAAGCTTCAACAAAATGGCATAGAAGAGGAAATTGGCAGCTTAGGGCTCAAGGCTACAGCACAAGTAATCAGCAACATGGGAAGCAGAACCAACAGCCAAATCAAAGGAAGTGTAATCGATGTTGGTTAATACATCCCTATGGAAAATGCCCAGCCTATGGTAAACAATGCAGAAAATGTAAAAACTACAATCATTTTGCATTGGTATGTAGGTCGAACCAGGTGAATGAAGTTGTAGATTTTAATATAGAACGTGAGAATCAGCAACTTAGTAATGAAATAAATAATTATATTTTAGGAAGCATTAATGTACATGCTTTAGAAAATGATTGGTATGAATATGGCAAAATTTTAAAAACTAAAAAAATTGTCAAATTTAAATTAGACACGGGTGCTCACATTAATGTTATACCTGAATATTTGTATAGTTTTAAAATTGTATGACTTAGTTGAATTAAAAAAAGAAGGTATAAATGTTACAAATTATGGGGGTGAAAACCTCACTGTATTAGGTTCATGTGATTTAGATATAGAAATTGGAACTAAAATACATAGAATTAAGTTTATTGTTGTAAGAACAAATGAGAAATCGGCTCCATTACTTGGTATACATACGATCCAAGAGCTGAATTTGCTAAAAAGGAATGTGGAAAAGAAAGTTAACAGTGTGGTAAAGTCCGAAATTCAAATTTTCGAAGAGAACAAAGATTTGTTTCAAGGAATAGGAAATATAAATAATAAACCATATGAGTTTAAGCTTAAGAAGAATTATCAGGGTACAATAGTACCATGTAGAAAAATTCCTTTTCAGATGGAAGAAAAGTTTAGAACGGAATTAAACAGAATGGTAAAAGATGGTATTATTGTGAAAGTTATAGAACCCACCGAGTTTGTTAATCCGGTTGTACTTGTTAAAAAACCAGATAATAACATAAGAGTCTGTCTTGACCCTCAAAATCTTAATAAATATCCACTAAGAGAACATTATAAATTACCAACTTTTGAGGAGACCATAAAGGATATGAAAAATAGCAAATACTTCACAATTCTGGATGCCAATAAAGGATTCTGGCAAATTAATTTGTCAGATAAATCATCCTTATTAACAACATTTGCTACACCATTTGGCAGATACAGATTTTTAAGATTGCCCTATGGTTTGTCAAATGCACCAGAAGTTTTTCATCGAACATACTCAGATATTTTTGAAGGCATAAGTGGTGTGAAAATATATATTGATGACTTGATTATTTATGCGGATACTATAGAAAAGCACGACGAAATTTTAAAACAAGTCTTACAGAGAGCCAGGGAGATAGGAGTAAAATTTAATAAAAACAAATGTAAAATAAGAGTCCAAGAAGTTAAATATGTAGGTCATATTCTAACAAGCAATGGAATAAAAGTTGATAACCATAAAGTTGAGGCAATAAAAAATTTGCCACAGCCAAAAAATTGCAAAGAATTAAGTAGATTTTTGGGCATGGTAACATACTGTTCAAAATTTATTTTTAACTTGTCACAACTAACTGCTAACTTAAGAAAACTCATAAGGAAAGATGTTTTGTTCGAATGGAATAATATTCATCAAAAAGAATTTGATGTTTTAAATGATGTGTTAACAAAAACACCGGTATTACAGTATTATAATGAAAACACACCAATAGTATTATCTGTAGACAGTTCCAAGGACGGGATGGGAGCTGTTATTTTACAGAATGGGGCACCGGTTGCATATGCATCAAAGTCGTTAAGCCCTACCCAACAAAATTATGCACAGATAGAAAAAGAAATGTTAGCAATCGTTTTTGGTTGTCAAAGATTTTATCAGTATTTGTATGGCAAAACATTTATAGTTGAAAGCGATCATAAGCCGCTTGAGTCCATTTTTCTAAAACCACTGGATAAATGTCCACTCAGGCTACAACGCTTACGAATAAGCTTACAAGCATATGACTTTCAAGTAAAATATAAACCAGGGGCACAATTATATCTGGCAGATACGCTGTCAAGAGCAAGCTATGATGATAAAAATTTTGATTTGATAGAATCTAACTTAGAAGCTCAAATAAGCATTATAAATTATACAAGTATCAGTCCGCAAAAATTTAATCTATTAGAGCAAGAAACTAAGGTAGATAGTTCCTTACAAGCATTACTAAAAATAGTTAAAGAGGGTTGGCCTAATGAGAAATCAAAAGTGCCTGACTTAGTTAAACCATACTGGAAAATGAGAGATGAAATAACAGAATACAATCAAATATTATTAAAAGGGAATCAAATAATTATTCCTAAGTCTATGAGACAAGACATTTTAGATAGACTTCATTACAATCATCTCGGAATTGAAAAAACAATATTGCGTGCTAGAGAACTGGTATTCTGGCCAAATATTACTAAAGAAATTATGGATATTGTTAAAAATTGTCCAGCGTGTTTAGTATACCAGAATTCAAATCAAAAAGAGACGCTAATTAATCGAAAGACGGTAGACATACCGTGGCATACAGTTGCTATCGATTTTTTTCATTTTAGTGACAATGAATACTTACTCGTAGTTGACATGTATTCTAAATACCCTGAGGTAATAAAAATGAATACTGATTGTACAAGTACGAATGTTATTGAACAACTAAAGTCAATTTTCGCCAGGCATGGAAAACCAAGAATCATGTATACAGATAATGATCCTAAATTTTTAAACAAACAAATGCAAACATTTTTAAGAGAATGGGAAATTACTCACAAAACTAATAGTCCAAGATATTCACAAAGTAATGGCTTCATTGAACGTCACGTCCAAACTGTAAAAAAACAGCTAAAAAAAATGATAACAGAGATATTTACCTTACTCTTCTGGAGTTGAGAAATACACCTATAGATAGACACGTACCATCGCCTGCAGTTCTTCTGTTTGGAAGGAGACTCAGAGGGCTCTTACCCGTTAAAGATGAACTTCTTAAACCCCACTACCAACCTCAAGAGTATAAAGATAAAAGGGATAAAAATAAAAATACTCATAAATCATATTATGACAGACAAGCAAAAGATCTACCAGAATTAAGCATAGGTGATAAAGTGATGGTACAAACAGAATCCAAGATATGGGAACCTGCTAAGGTTGTAGGCTTGGATAGTAATAGACCCAGATCATATCACATTCAGTTAAGAAAAAATGGAAAGGTGTTTGTTAGAAATCGTAAATACTTAAGAAGATTTGATGTAGACAATTTTGAAAACTTAAACATAGATTTTGATGAAATATTGGAAAGCTATATTTCAAAAAATGACCCTTCAAAGGAACGCAATGAAACATTTCTTCAAAACACTATTAGTAGTGATAAGGAAGATGGTAGCAATAGAGCTCCTAAAAGGGCTGAGAACAAAAACGAAGTAGTACAGAGAAGTAGGTATGGAAGGGCTATTTCGAGGCCAGTGTATTTGTCAGATTATGTTTGAACATTTATATGTATGTTTTACAATAATGCAATACTTTCATTTTTTTGTATTTTTGGATTTAAAGTCGTTTTAAGTTTTTTTATATAAATATAAAATAAAGAAAGGGGAGATGTCATATTATTAATAAGTTCTAAGTAAACATAATCATTATATACATCTATGGTTATGGGCGCGTATAGTGTTGGTGATCCTAACCAAAAGATGACTCATAAAAGACTCATTAAGAAGCTCGTGTTATGTTACTCGTTTTTATATTTCTATTATTTAAATAAAGTTGTTCTTGTTCAAGTAACAGTATTTTATTAAAAACATAAAATACAACAATAAATGTAAAGGATTTCCAAGTATTAAATGTTGGTTATAAAAAAAACGGGACAAAATCGATAGGCCGTCGGGACGCGGGGCAATGTCTTCGAAATCAAGACTGTCCCGGCAAAAACGGGACGGGTGACAACTCTGATGGTGAGGCAGATAATACGATGGTTGGGAATACACATCATGCTTTAATAATGTGACCCAATTGTTCATAGTCTTTAATAAATTCGCGATATTGCTTTCTTATCGGACTGTCTTCTAATTTCGCTTCTAACCTTGAGAATCTTTTTAAAGCTATATCATATGAATTTCCCAATTTTGATAGGTAATTTAACTACAAACCTACCTTCTCTAGTTCTAAAAACATCTCTTGTAAATTGTAATTCACACTCTTCTTCCTCTTCTGTTAACTTACTATCAGAAGGACAATTCTCTATTTCCCAAAATAATTTTAATTGTTCGTTTAAATTATCTGTGCATTTTGTCCTAGTAGTTATGGCACAAAGAAAACTTTGTGTACACGGTAATTGCTCCGTCACTAACCAACCTAACCTTGAATTGAACAAATTAAGTTGACTACCTTCGAATTTCCCTCGTATAATATCCCAAAACAGACTTGCTTCTATCAGAAGGTCTATAGAATTTGGATTATAAAATAATGGACCTGCTAGTGGAATATCACTGGGTATTTCTAATTGTGAAATATCAATCTTTTCGCTAGGCAAAACCTTACTTATCGAGTCTATTATTAAACACGAAATTTCTACATCAAATTGGCTGTGTATTGATGTAATTCTAACTTTACATGTAGTATTTATTTTGGAAAATATTCTTCCTATTCCTGAAACCGAAATATTTGTTTTTTCTCGAGGTAAGCGTAATTTTTCGCACATTCTATATGTTATAAAATTCGACTGCGAACCACTGTCGAGTAATACGCGACATTCTCCGTTTTCACCATTATTCCAAATATTTACTTTAGCTGTTGGTGGCATAGTGTGCTGATTTATGTTACTAGAACACAATGTTATTTGATTAATTTCTTTGCTTTGATTCATTGGTGAATCATCATTTTTAATGTGTAGTAAACTATTATGTTTTTGTGAACATTTTTTACAACCTTTTAAAGTAGGTACAATGATTGTTCAAGCCTTTATATTAAGAATATTTTTAAGTTTTATTTATGTAGTTTCTGCCATCTAGCGATAAATGGTGCCTTTTATGTTGTACGACGGGGTGTATTGATTTTAAGAAAGAAGAAGAGAGTACTTGCTTCGCCAGTACAATAGCAACATGTCTCCTTACAATGATTATAAATTGAGTGTTACTAAGTTAAATAAATACAATTCCATCACAAGTTTACAAAAATCTATTTAAATACAGTCCACTTGCTCTACCCAACATTTTGGTCCCATCGATCGGATGTTCAGTGGCTATACAGAGCATTCTATTACAATTAAGTACAATAAAAGTGGCTTGGTGGCCATCTTATCTATACATAATATACCAGTACACGTGGCGAGAGATCATATGAAGAAAAATTTAACGATTGAAACAATTAAGACGTTCTTTTCCAAGTAAGTCCGTTCCAATTTCCTATTTATACAATAAAATAGACATCTTTTATTATAATAAAAGATATCGATTCTTGTGTTGCAAATTTATGAAACATTTTTGAAATAATAACGAAGAATAAAATTGCTTTTAAATGTTTCAAATTTTATTGAGTATCACTACATATGTTTCGGGTGATTAGCCCTTTTTCAAGAGTAATGTATTACTAAATATTACAAACAAAAACAGGTCTTACATACAAACAGATCTATATGTAGTTGTTAACATGTGTGTAATTATGTGTGTAACTATAAATTAACTGTAAAGAATGTAACGCATTTTATATAGGACAAACAGGTAGGAGTTTAGGCATCCGAGAAAAAGAACACGTAAAAAACATAAAGGATGGAAAAAAATGTACAGGTTTTAGTACCCACTGTATAGAAAACCAACATAATTTAGATACACAAAATACAAAATTGCTACATTTTGAAAATAAAGGGAGAAGATTAACGTTATTAGAACAACTTGAAATAAAAAGAGCTTTGTCAAAAAACTGTAATATTACCAATGACCAATTAGAATTCAAAGAAACTTTTGTTATCAACCAATATTTAGGCATTAATAATATTGTTCGCACACATTTATAGTTACACACATAATTACACACATGTTAACAACTACATATAGATCTGTTTGTATATAAGACCTGTTTTTGTTTGTAATATTTAGTAATACATTACTCTTGAAAAAGGGCTAATCACCCGAAACATATGTAGAGTGATACTCAATAAAATTTGAAACATTTAAAAGCAATTTTATTCTTCGTTATTATCTTTTATTATATTAAATATCATCACAATATCGATTTTAGCAGCTGAGAGTAGTTCGTTTACAAACAAAATGGAGACTTTGCCAAAGCTTCGTTTTAAACGCGACACAATTCAAGATCAATTAACTCGATTTCATGATTATTTTAAAAAGTTAGATTTATTAAATTTAACAGCAGTCACTATTAATCAACTTGAATTGAGATTAAATAAAGTCGAATTGACTTACGATGAATTTAATGAAATTCAATCGGAAATACAGTTTATTGTAGAGAGTTCTGAGGAAAACGATTTAGAGAGTTTAGCAAAAGAAATTAAAACAAGAGTAAATTTTGAAGATTTATATTTCGATTTAATTAGTAAAGTTAAAGAGACTATTAGTAAATTCTATAATAACAATAAAACGGTTGATGTTGTTAATGACTGCAAAAGTATCAAAAGCAATTCAAGTTCTCGCAATTCTGAAGTTCATACTGGGGCTCAGGTGAAATTACCTACAATCAAATTGCCCACATTCAATGGTTCTTACGAACGATGGTTAGAGTTTAGCGATTCATTTGCGGCTTTAGTTGATGACAATGAGTCAATTAGTCAAATACAAAAGTTTTACTATTTACGATCAAGTCTCGAAGGCGAGGCGGCTCAATTAATCGAATTTATAGAAGTTTCTGCTGCTAATTATACAATAGCTTGGGCCTTACTCAAAGAACGATTTGAAAATAAAAAGCTATTGGTTCACAATTACGTTAAGGCATTTTTTGATGCTCCTGTGTTGACAAGGGAATCTCATTCCGATTTGAGAAAACTATTTGACACATTTACAAAAAATTTAAGGTCTCTTCAAACGTTAGGATTACCAACTAACGAGTGGGATACTTTAATAATACATATTTTATCAAGCAAATTTGACAATGTAACAAGACGCGATTGGGAGTCGTATAAGATTGAATACGAACTTCCCACAATATATAATACATTTTTTAAAAATAAATGTGATATTTTAGAAAAATTGCAGTTAAACAAAAAGGAATACAAGTTTGGTAAATTTAAGGGAAAGATGAATGTTAGTTCACATGTTTCTGTACCAGAAGGTGGGATTTCCTGTTATTTTTGTAAATCCAATCATACTATTTACAACTGTAAAGATTTTATAAGGCTAGATATCAATTCACGTTTAAGGGAGGTCAAGCGACTTCGTTTGTGTCAAAATTGTTTAAATCCCTCATATACAATTCAACAATGCAAAAAATCTAATTGCCGCATCTGCAAAGGTAAGCATAATTCAATGTTACACATTGATGTTAATGTGCGCGATGAATCAATACAAAATTCTTCGTTACAACCAGAGGCGTCGGCAGCAGTCGTAGGGCACGCGACAAATAGCAATATTTCACAAGCTCTATTATCAACAGCTTTAATTAATGTGAAAGATAATCATGGAAAGATACAATGTGCGCGAATATTACTCGATCAAGGGTCACAAATAAATTTTATTACTGAAGACTTATGTGACAAACTCGGCCTGCAAAAACGATCCATTGATTTATCTATAATGGGTGTTGGACATACAATATCAGAGGCTAAATTTGAAACGTCTTTATCCATTATGTCCAGATATAACAATTTCAAAATTAATATTTCATGCATAATACTTCCGACAATTACGCAAAGGTTACCGATAAATTCATTTGATTCTGCCTTGGTTGATGTACCCAATAATATTCCTTTCTAATTTCAATTTGAGCAACGAAATGGATATTTTACTCGGTGTTAATGTATTTTATAAAATTTTATGCATGAAACATATGTAAACGAAACCAACCTGTCTTGCAAAAAACCAAATTTGAATGGGTCATTGGTGGCTATTTGGTTCATCCTCGTAACAATAATAGAATTATTTCGTGCCATGGTATAGCTATAAGACAAATCGATGATAATTTGACTAGATTTTGGGAGTTAGAGAATATAAATAAACAAATCAATACTACAGATGAATTCTGTGAATCCCATTTCCTTAAAACATATAAACGAGACAAGGACGGTCGTTTTATAGTGGATATACCATTCAAGGATAATTTAAAGGAGTTAGGAAATGCTAAAACGCAAGCTATAAATAGATTTCTAAATTTAGAAGCGCGATTAACAAAAAATTTATCTTTGAGAAAGGACTATTCAGAATTTATGACAGAGTATGTTAAGCTCGGTCACATGACGAAACTTACTCCTGAATCACAAGTTAATGATGGTTTAAATTATTATTTACCACATCACGCCGTGGTTAAGAGTTCAAGTACAACTACTAGAGTTCGCGTCGTCTTTGATGCTTCTGCAAAGACTGACAAGGGTTTATCACTTAATGATGTACAATATTCTGGTCCTACTATACAAAACGATTTATTATCTATTCTGTTACGATTCAGACAACACGCCTACGTTATTTGCGCAGATATTTCGAAGATGTATAGAATGGTACTAATAAACCCCAATCAGCGTAATTTTCAAAAAATATTTTGGCGGGACAATCCCAATGATGAGCTTGACTGCTATGAACTAAATACGGTGACATACGGCACCTCTTCTGCCCCATTTTTGGCAATAAGGTGTTTGTATCAGTTGGGAATAGACAATGCGACGATTTACCCTAAGGCAAGCGAAGTCATTATGAATGATTTCTACGTTGATGATTTGTTAAGCGGGTCCGATTCACCGGAAGAACTTGTTAATATTCAAAGGGATGTTAATAATATTTTACTAAGTGGTGGTTTCGAGCTAAGAAAATGACTTTCAAACAATTCCGACTTGACAAGTAAATTTTGTTTAAATAATTTAGAGTCAAATATTCTACACTTAGGTGAACATGAACATAATAAAACGTTAGGAGTATTGTGGAATTCTAAATTAGATACAATTCAATATTCAATTAAAAACATTAATCATTTGCATCATGTAACTAAAAGACAAATATTATCGGTTATTGCACAAATATTTGACCCTTTGGGTCTGGTCGGTCCGGTGGTTGTCATAGCTAAGTTAATACTCCAACTTCTATGGCAGGAAAAACTAACTTGGGACGAACCTGTGCCTGACAAACTATATAAAAAATGGATCTCCTTCTATCACGATCTTCCTATGTTAAACTCACTCTCAATAACTAACAATTTATATAGTACAAGACTTTTGTGTGCTAAATCGCGTGTAGCACCCTTAAAAACAGTCTCTTTACCGCGCCTTGAGTTATGTGCTGCCGTTCTTTTGGTTCATCTCGTTTCTAAGGTGCGCGATTCAATTAAACTTAAAATTTCTCGGAATTATTATTGGAGTGATTCGCAAATAACTCTCTGTTGGATAAAACAATCTCCGTATAAATGGAAAACTTTCGTTGCCAACCGTGTTAATGAAATCCAGCATTTGACCAATATCGAAGATTGGCATCATATTGTTACGAGTACTTGCCAATTAAGTTGGTGTGAACATAATTAATGAACATCTTCCCTGATTACATAAGGAATATTCTCGGCTTTCCTGATACATCTAGAAAACACCAGCAAAGATCAATGGGAAAACAATTGGAATACTAGACGGCTGTAGAATACCCTAGAAAAAGGCTGAGAAGACTATAAAAGCGGACGAGACACTCACACCGAGTTAGTTGACAGTTTACAGTGAACAGCTGATGTTTGAAAGCGAAGCGATCGATAGGCGAATTACCAGGCGAAAGAAGTTATAGTGTCTATAGTATAGCGAGTATTTATAGTAGACGCGAACGGGAGAATAGACTTTTAGTGAAATAAATTGTGTAGACTTGTTTATAACTGTAGTGTAGTCAAATTAACTTTAGTAATTAAATAAATTCGTTGTTTTGTTTTGTTAATTGTGTTTTCTGTGACCGAACACGTCACATTTGGTGTCAGGAGTGGGATAGTAAGGGAATTGAAGATTCCCGAAGAAAGTTAGCGCGACAGATCGTAGTAGAGGTCCGAAGAGAAGAAGAATTTTGAAGCCTTATGCCAGTAACAAGAAAACAATCAGCAATAATGGAAGAACAAATAAAGGCTTTAATGGAAATGATGAAGGCAGGCCAGGAAGAAATAAAGGCAGGCCAGGAAGAATTGAAGAATAAAATGGAAGCTGGACAGGACGAAATGAAATTAGCACAAGAAGAAATGAAGGCGGGCCAAGTAGAAATTAAGGCAGGTCAAGAAAAATTGATTGAAGATATGAGAGCAATAAAAATTGAGCAGGAAGGATTGAAAGAACAGTTAAAAGAAGTCAGAACCGAAGTGCAAGAAGAGTTAAAGGAAGTCAGAGTAGAAGTGCAAGAAGAATTAAAGGAAGTACGACAAGAATTAGAGACGACACAAGAGAACCTAAGAGATCAGTTGAAAGAAGAAGAACAAAAGGAAGTAGAGAAGATGAGACAGAAGTTCGAGAACACTAGACCGGCTAGTGAAGTGAAGTCCGAAGACACTGCGAAAACGATTAGAATTAAACCACCGACTTTCGACGGAAAAGTTTGCTGGTCTGTATACAAACGACAGTTCGAGGCAGCGGCAGAAGCAAACAACTGGAACGATTTTGAGAAAGCAACGGCGCTGGTCATAGCTCTGCGAGGAGAAGCATTGGATGTCCTTCAAGGTATTCCAAAGCGCCAACAACGAGACTTCTCTGCGCTGCTAGAGCGACTTGAAATGAGATATGGCGACAAACATTTACAACAAGTGTACCAAACCGAACTAAAGTGTCGCAATCAGAGGACATCAGAAAATCTACAGGAGTTCGAGGCCGATGTGGAACGTCTAGTTAGATTGGCCTATCCTACCGCTCCGCAGGACTTCGCAGACCAGCTAGCAGTCCAAACATTCGTCGATGGCGTGAGGGACACCGACTTACAGCAAGTTCTCCGTTTGGCCCGCCATAAGACTGCGAGTGACGCACTGGCGCACGCCTTAGAATTCGAAGCTGCAAAACAAGCTTCCAAGGACCACGTGCGTGTACGCCAAACAGCTGTTGAAGACAACGAATACAAGAATGAAGTTACGAGGCTGATTAAAGAATGCGTCGAAACTGTCAAGAAGACTACCATCAACGACAAGAGAGAATCGGCCAAATGTTGGGAATGCGGGAAGGTCGGTCACTTTTCCCGAGACTGTGGCCAAAATAAAGGAAGACCAAGGTGCTGGGAATGTGGAAAGCGCGGACATTTACAGCTAGACTGCCCTAAACGCCACAAATGCGTCGAAACTGTGAAAAGAACTACAATCGATGACAGAAGAGAATCGGCCAGATGTTGGCAATGTGGGAAGGTCGGTCATTTTTCCCGAGACTGTGGACAAAACAAAGGAAGACCAAGGTGCTGGGAAAGTGGAAAACACGGACATTTAAAGCGAAACTATCCGGCCGAGGAACGCCGTGCGGATCAACAGCGGCTACAAGTATACGACTTCAGCATCGAGCATCGTGCTGGAAAACAACATGGTAACGCTGATGCCCTCTCGCGAAGACCATGCTCGAAGAACTGCAAACATTGCATGGCCGCCGAAAAGAAGGTACCAGTCAACTTGGCAAGGATCTGTCAAACGATGGTGGAACCGGAAGAACACTGGCAGAACGAAGACCTGGCGAAAGATCAAGAAAACGACGAAGACATTAAACCGATACTGCGGTGGAAAAAGGCAGAAACAGCACGACCTACCTGGGCAGATGTTAGTAGTACGAGTACCATCACGAAGAGCTATTGGGCCTTATGGGATTCACTCATCGTCGAGAATGGGGTACTAAAAAGAGTGTGGGAAAGCCCTGACGGAACTAAAATTCGACATCAAGTAGTTCTCCCGAAGAACAGAGTCAACGAGGTGCTGACAGAAGTCCATGGAGGTGTTGGTGGAGGACACTTCGGAGTAACAAAGACGTTGGAGAAGGTGCGAGAGCGATTCTATTGGCTAAAGTGTAGAAGAGACGTCGAAAATTGGTGTAGGAAGTGCCCAACGTGTGCGTCAGCCAAGGGACCTCAGACTCGAAGCCGAGGGCGAATGAAACAGTACAATGTTGGTGCCCCATTTGAGAGAATAGCTCTGGACGTAGCAGGACCATTCCCAACAACAGCTGCTGGCAATAAGTACATCTTGGTAGTGATGGACTATTTTAGCAAATGGCCCGAAGTGTACGTAATCCCAAATCAAGAAGCTACTACGGTCGCTGGAATGTTGGTCAACCAATGGATCAGCCGGTATGGAGTTCCGATGGAGATCCACTCTGACCAGGGACGGAACTTTGAATCCGCAGTATTCCGGGAAGTCTGTGAGCTGCTAGGAGTACAGAAAACTAGGACCACTCCATTACATCCACAATCTGACGGAATGGTCGAACGGTTTAACGCGACGCTAGAAACCAATTTGAAAATGGTTGTTAACGATCATCAGACAGACTGGGACCAGCATATACCTTTGTTCCTGTTGGCCTATCGAAGTGCGGTTCACGAGACCACCGGCAGAACACCAGCCAGCATTTTATTTGGAAGAGAGCTGAAGTTACCGATGGACATCCGGTTTGGACACCCAGAAGATCGGCGACCTTCAGCTACCGACTACGCACAGCAGCTAGAGGAACGACTCGATACCATCCATAGAGCCGTTCGTAACAAAATCCAAGTAGGGAGTGACCGCATGAAGACCAGGTACGACCGGAGAGCCAACAGCACAGGATTCAGAGAAGGGGACCAGGTGTGGCTTTACAATCCTGTCCGTCGGAAAGGACGCTCACCGAAGCTACAGCGAGCCTGGGAAGGACCTTACACTGTGGTCAGAAGGCTGAATGACGTGGTCTACCGTATTCAGAGAGGACCAAAGGCCAAGATGAAAGTTGTACACTTGGACCGCCTGGCGCCCTACAAAGGTCAAGACATTGATCGGGACGATCAATTCTAAGAAGGGGGCAGTGTTACGAGTACTTGCCAATTAAGTTGGTGTGAACATAATTAATGAACATCTTCCCTGATTACATAAGGAATATTCTCGGCTTTCCTGATACATCTAGAAAACACCAGCAAAGATCAATGGGAAAACAATTGGAATACTAGACGGCTGTAGAATACCCTAGAAAAAGGCTGAGAAGACTATAAAAGCGGACGAGACACTCACACCGAGTTAGTTGACAGTTTACAGTGAACAGCTGATATTTGAAAGCGAAGCGATCGATAGGCGAATTACCAGGCGAAAGAAGTTATAGTGTCTATAGTATAGCGAGTATTTATAGTAGACGCGAACGGGAGAATAGACTTTTAGTGAAATAAATTGTGTAGACTTGTTTATAACTGTAGTGTAGTCAAATTAACTTTAGTAATTAAATAAATTCGTTGTTTTGTTTTGTTAATTGTGTTTTCTGTGACCGAACACGTCACAATATTAATTCGGCTGATAACTGTGCAGATTTGCTTTCTCGAGGTGTAAGTTGCGAAAAATTGATGCATTCTCAATTATTATTATTATTTTTAGAACGTGATAATTCAACATGGGAATTTACCGATGATGCTGTTATAGGTGAATCTTTAGCAATGACCGAACAACGGGTCGTTAATACCGCGACAATTATTCTTGATTACAAGGATTTTGATTTATTTTCAAAATATTCTTCCTTTCTAAAACTACATAGAATTATGACTTATTGTTGTAGATTTATTTCTAATTTAAAATCAAGTAAGACCAACAGAATCTCAGGTATTTTGACAGTTGAGGAATTGACTCAATCCTTACAAATTTTAATAAAAATTGCTCAAATTCAATCATTCAGTCGTGATTACTTCACATTAAAGGACAATAAGGCGTTAAATAATAATAGCAATATTCTAGCGTTAAATCCATTCATGGATAATAACGGCTTGTTGAGGGTTGGAGGTAGAATCCAAAGGGCAAAAATTCCTTACAATCAAAAACATCCTATATTATTACACAATAAACATAAATTAACAAAACTAATAATGAACCATGAACATCACAGATTGTTTCATTGTGGTCCCCAACAATTACTTTATTCAATAAGAGATCAATACTGGCCAATTTCCGGAAGAAGTTTGGCTCGGAGTATTACTCGTAATTGGATTAGATGTTTCAAGGCTAAACCTATTCCTCTTACATATCTTATGGGCAATCTTCCTGAAACTCGCGTGAATAAATTCTCGCCCTTTGTCAATACAGGAGTGGATTACGCTGGCCCACTATTAATAAAAGATCGTAAAACTAGAGGACCCAAGTTAATAAAGGTCTGTATTTGTATCTTTATTTGTTTATCAACTAAAGCTATGCACTTAGAACTTGTATCTGATTTGACTACTGATGCATTTCTTGGAACCTTAAAGAGGTTTATTTCCAGACGCGGAAAACCCTCCAATTTATATTCTGATAGCGGAAAAACCTTTGTAGGTGCAGAATCGGCTTTAATAAAATTAATAAATTTAAATTCGGAGAGAATTGTCTCAAGTTTATCAAGTGAGGGCATAAAATGGAATTTTATCTCTCCTAGGTCTCCAAACTTTGGAGGATTGTGGGAGGCAGGAGTTAAAAGTGTTAAAACACATTTAAAACGAGTATTTGGCAATGTACACTTCACTTATGAAGATTTTCATACAGTTTTGTGTCAAATAGAAGGTGTCTTAAACTCCAACCCGTATGTTCCCAATCATCCAATCCAAACGATCTGTTACCTCTTACACCAGCACATTTTCTCACTGGTAAACCTATCACGGCATATCCTGAGCCGAGCTAGATATCTATCGAAATATCAACGGTTGCAACAGTTAATGCAACATTTTTGGCGACGCTGGCAACGAGAATATATCCCAGAGTTGCAAACAAGATCAAAATGGCGTCAACAAGGTTCCAATATCGTCAAGGTCAATGATTTGGTCATTATTAAGGAAGATAATATTCCTGCTGGTCAATGGCGATTAGGACGTGTCTTAGAAGTACATCGCGGCAACGATGACATAGTGCGCGTTGTGACAATTAAATGTAGTGATAGCGTAGTAAAACGACCTCTAACCAAGATCTGTAAACTCCCAATGTATGAGTGAACAATACAGTGACGATAATATCCGAACTTGATATGACCTTTCTGATTTATTGAATTTTAGTTTATATTGTTAACTGTATTTTCAATTCAATTATGTAACAATTTTCTGTTTTCTTTTTATGATTGAAATTATTATTTCAAGGCGGGCGGTATGTTCAAGCCTTTATATTAAGAATGTTTTTAAGTTTTATTTATGTAGTTTCTGCCATCTAGCGATAAATGGTGCCTTTTATGTTGTACGACGGGGTGTATTGATTTTAAGAAAGAAGAAGAGAGTACTTGCTTCGCCAGTACAGTAGCAACATGTCTCCTTACAATGATTATAAATTGAGTGTTACTAAGTTAAATAAATACAATTCCATCACAAGTTTACAAAAATCTATTTAAATACAGTCCACTTGCTCTACCCAACAATGATTAATACTGTGATTATTTCGTAAACAATTTTGACATAATTTTTAATTTTGCCCTCTTTTTATTCTTTCTGGTATGCTAGGGTTTAAAAAATTATCACAAAGGTATATTAAGTGGTTTCCTTGACAGTCATTGCATTTAATATTATTAACCAGTATTGTAGCTTTTATCTTTTGTATAAAACCTTGTTTAATATTTTTAGTCGAATTATGTTTTTGTTCAATTGTTTCTAATAAGTCTGCTTTTGTTGTTAAAAATGTTTTTAAATTTTCGAAAGTTGGAAGCGAATCAATTGGCACACATAGTTCCTGTAGTCTAGCTTACCTATGAGATTTTATATTTGTAGCATTATGCTTTTTAAAAAACTTATAATATAATGATTCAGGATATCATCCATACTTAATAACATTAAAGGCAGTTAATATCAGGAAATTGGACATCAATTGTATAGAAACGCAGACAATCAATTCCGCAACGTTTCGACCATTTTATTTGGCCTTCTTCAGGCGTCTATAACATACATAAACGAATCATGAAAATAACTAATAATATAAAATAACAATAACATCCTTATACAACTTAAGTAATATAAGAAAATTTACCTTGATTTATAAGCGTAACAATATAGATATTTTTAACATAATCCATCCTTTACACAACACAATTACATAAGTAATAAAACTTAACAGGTTTAATTAGTTGTTTAACGTCAGTTCAACAGAAAAATTGCAACATGTAAGTAAGAACCAGTAGACAGCAAGTCAATCTAACCAAAAACTACAACATAAACAAATGCTGGCGATCGGGGCGCCAATAGTTCACAATATTGCTACAGCGGGAAAAACCAAGTTATGTATTACAATAAAACCAGGTTAAAAGCTATAGTTCTTATACATATTTAAAATATCATTATATATTGCACTCAGATTCTGGGTATCAGTGCGTTTATTGACCGTGTCCCACGTTTAAACCAGTTGGATTCTAAATCTAAAATCTTTACGCCGTCAAAATCAAAACTATGACCTGAGTCAAAAAAATGGGACGCTAACGCCGTTTTATTCTCTTCCAAAATTTTTAATGCTCGACAACTACATTTATGTTGATTAATTCTATTTTTTAGATATTGTTTAGTCTGTCCGATGTAACATAATCCGCAAGAGCAAGGAATTTTATAAACTACCCCCGCTCTTTGGTCTTGGTGCACTGGGTCTTTGAGTTTTGAATACAACATACTAATTTACTAATAATGACTTGATGGTATCAAGATCGGATAAAGGTAATTCTACTGTCATCATGAAAAAGGAGGATTATCTAAGAGAGATGGAAGCGTTGATTGGTGATAGATCAACGTATGTTCCTTTACAACGAGATCCAACTCTGAGATTCCAGAAGAGAGCGAATGATCTAGTGGTCGAAATGTCTTCAATGAACTTAATTGACGAAGCTGAAGTGAAAAATCTTCGATCAAATTACACATTGGCGCCACGGATCTATGGATTACGGAAAACACATAAACCAACGTGTAAATTACGTCCAGTAGTAAGTTGTGTACAGTCTCCAAGTTATAAGTTATCGCGTTTTGTTCACGAAATCTTGACACCAGTGGTGGACACGTTTAGTTTTAATATAAAAAATTCGTTTGAATTCGTAGAGTTTAGTAAAACTGTTGAGTTAGATAAGGATTTCAGACTGATCTCTCTTGACGTTGTCTCGCTTTTTACAAATATCCGGAAGGATTTAGTCTTAAAAGTTATTGACGAGACCTGGGATAATTTGAAACATTTAGTTAAGATACCAAAATCTATATTGGTTAAATTGATTGAATTTTGCTTTGACACTAGTTATTTTATATATAATGGAGTAGTTTACAGTCAGATTGAGGGTTGCAGTATGGGAAATCCGGCTAGTCCGGTTTTAGCTAATATTGTTATGAATTATGTTTTACAACAAATAATTTCTGTTCTCCCGTTCAATATTGCTTTCATCAAACTTTATGTGGATGATACCATCGCTGCGATACCTGAGACTGAGTTAGAAAATGTTCTAGACTTATTCAACAGCTTTGAAGATTGTATCCAGTTTACCCTGGAAGTTGAACAAAATGGGTGTATCCCTTTTTTAGATATCTTGGTTGAAAGATCGGGTAATTGCTTAAGAACGAATTGGTATATAAAACCGACGAGCTCGGGTAGGATTTTGAACTTCGGTTCCAACCACCCAAGGTCTCAGAAGTTTGGTATAATTCATGGTTTACTGGATAGAATGGTTAGACTCAGTAGTGATGTGTATCACCAAGCTAATTTTAAGAAAATTGCATTATTGTTGCATAACAACGGTTATCCGAAATCATTAATTCGTATTTCTATCAATAAGTTTAAAGAGAACGCGGTCAATCGATCTTTTAGAGTTGACCGACCGACTAATCTCATCAAATATTGTCGTTTTCCTTTCATCCCGGGTCTATCTCACAAGATTAACAAATGTTTCATAGGCACGAATGTTAAGCTTGCCTATTACAATGTATCAAAAATTAGTATGTTGTATTCAAAACTCAAAGACCCAGTGCACCAAGACCAAAGAGCGGGGGTAGTTTATAAAATTCCTTGCTCTTGCGGATTATGTTACATCGGACAGACTAAACAATATCTAAAAAATAGAATTAATCAACATAAATGTAGTTGTCGAGCATTAAAAATTTTGGAAGAGAATAAAACGGCGTTAGCGTCCCATTTTTTTGACTCAGGTCATAGTTTTGATTTTGACGGCGTAAAGATTTTAGATTTAGAATCCAACTGGTTTAAACGTGGGACACGGTCAATAAACGCACTGATACCCAGAATCTGAGTGCAATATATAATGATATTTTAAATATGTATAAGAACTATAGCTTTTAACCTGGTTTTATTGTAATACGTAACTTGGTTTTTCCCGCTGTAGCAATATTGTGAACTATTGGCGCCCCGATCGCCAGCATTTGTTTATGTTGTAGTTTTTGGTTAGATTGATTTGCTGGTTCTTACTTACATGTTGCAATTTTTCTGTTGAACTGACGTTAAACAACTAATTAAACCTGTTAAGTTTTATTACTTATGTAATTGTGTTGTGTGAAGGATGGATTATGTTAAAAATATCTATATTGTTACGCTTATAAATTAAGGTAAATTTTCTTATATTACTTAAGTTGTATAAGGATGTTATTGTTATTTTATATTATTAGTTATTTTCATGATTCGTTTATGTATGTTATAGACGCCTGAAGAAGGCCAAATAAAATGGTCGAAACGTTGCGGAATTAATTGTCTGCGTTTCTATACAATTGATGTCCAATTTCCTGATATTAACTGCCTTATAATATAATATTGCAATAACTTAGATACTAATACAATTAACTGTATTACGACTCTTGGCATATAGCACAGCATCTGTAAATTTAATGATTTCGTTGTCTAGTTGTATAGAGGACTTTATATTGTTTTTGATTTGTATTTTTGAATCTAAGTTTACGAAAGTTGGTCCAATTAGTATTTCTAAAAGACGTTACAGTGCGTTTGTGATTTTCTTCAGAATTATTACTTAGATTAATTCGATTAGATTATGATCTGAATTAAGTTCAGGGAGTGACTTAGCTTGGCTAATACCGGCAATATTTTTAGCTAATACTAAATCAATGGTTGCGGTGGTCGAGCCGTTTGTAGGGAAGTGTGTTGGAATTTCAGAATAATGCAGAATGACGTTGTTACTATGTGCAAAGTTAAGTAGAGTTCTTCCATTATTGTTGTTTATGTGATTGTTCCAATTGCTATGTCTGGCATTTAAGCCTCCTAAGATTAACACTTTATTACCTACATTAAAGAGTTTTGCCAAGTCGTGATTAGTGAAATCATTGGAAGGCCTATTACAGACTACTATTATGTTAAGACTGTTGAGTAATTTAATACAAATTAGTTCGATACTGGTTTGTTGAAATCTATGAGATCTATAATATTAGAACACTTTGCAATAATGCACGTTTATTTTGATAATGTACTAAGTAATCTGAGTACTGAGTACATCTTAGTGTTTTCCAGCCTTATTCATAGTCAACGGTTTAGTAGGATCTAAGTAGTTTACTAACTAGTAGCTACTAAGACGCTACTATCTGCATCGTATTCATAGACGTCAGTTAGTACGCTACTAGCTAGTAGAATGGTTTGCGTCGAAACGATTTGACAACGGCGCGAAATTGTAACAAATGACCTACTGAACGTCTATTTTTGACGTGTAACGGCCTAACCTTACTTTTAAGTTAACTTATTATTCAATACAGTGCATGGAAGAGTTGTTGGTGTGTTTTCTCTTTTACTTATTTTTGTAGCAGTGTAGCTGTTATTTACGTTCAACATTCCCATAACAATTAATATCGAAAAAATTATCAATTTAAGAAGTTACATTACAAAAAATACTCAGAATTGGCTATACATATTTAACACATGTATACCTAATGAATAACCACCCCACAATGTACAAACTGTAACACCAACTCCATCCAAACAATGGGATATATCATCAACTGCCCAGGACTAAATACCCAAAGAAGAATATATAACAATATCTAATCGATAAAGCACAATTTAAACAACCCAGAGTTTTATAAAATGCAATGATGTTCTCGAAGGAAGAAATCAGCTTCTAATATTAACAACCTTTATTTTGTCCGGTCTACAAACAGGATTTATTTCTCTCAGTGGGATGTATTTACTGACAAATAAATAAATAAACTTACTTATGTTCTGAGCCTGAATAAATTACTAATAAATTCAATTATTTTTCCTTTACGAATCATTATTACGCAATTTACTTTAAAATATACAAACAAGATGTTCATTCAATAAAGTTTGTAATTATTTCAGAAAAAACGATTGAAACAATTTTTAAAGGATAACTGCCCACTGAAATAAATTAACACGACATGTACCAGTTTGATTTTTAATTTTTCAGTTCAATTTTATAAATCCTTTCCATTTTCCATCTTATTCTTGTGGTATTCTTTTTAATTTTGTATTTTGTACCAATAACCCGCTTCTTAAAAGCCGTAGATTAATTTAAGATCTACCACTCGAGGTTATGTTTATCGTATTTGTACCACTTAAACACGGGCCACCACGCTACTAACTTTTTTAGTAGCTACTAAGCTTAGTAGTCTACCAAATGTCACTATGAATACGATTTTCTTAGTACGCTCTTAGTAGCTTGCTAGTAGTCACTACTAACTGACTATGAATAAGGCTGTTCATTTTTAACATAGCTATTGCAATTGTTTTTACTGGAGAAAGTATCGAAAAAAACCTGTTTTGTGATTTTGTATTATTGTGAAATATATTTACATACTTACTCTAACTTATTAGCTGGTTGTTATATCTACACTTCATTTACACATGTATTTACAAATTAGGTACGAACTATTTGTTATTATGTTGAGAATTTTTCAAACCATTCTCGTTATACAATCTTAACGATTGATATGGTAGTTTATGAATGATTTTGAGCGTCGTGTTTTGGAGCCGAATTTCTGTTATATTATTATAGTTAAGTGGCGTCCTATAGAACTTTCGGATATTTCTTGAACATAGTCTGTTATATACATAATTTCCGCTGTTTGGTGTAGTTAATTAATTTTTATATACCTATCTGAATTGGTGATTGTGAATTTAATTTTCGAAAACTTGCAAAGGTTTTAACGTCGCAGCCGATGCGCTGCATCAGACTGGAGCTGCATGAGTGATAATCGGTCTCATAATTGCATAACGGGTGGCCTACAGTGGGTTGCAAAAAAAGTAGCGTATTGTCAAGATCTATTAACTATATAGGTTACACTACGCTTCCCCGCACCTCAGTCCCCGCGGAATGAATGAATACGTCATCTGGCGACCTGGGCCGTTAAATGCAGTATACCTCCGTCTCTCTCATATCAACGTGAAAACGATAGCGCTATCGCGTCGTGGTAGTCAAAAAAGGATATCTAAAAAAACAAATTGTCGCGGCGACATATTTCAAAAGAAGTGATAAATGGAGCGCCTATGGATTGAATTGTTATTTTACTTACCTGTACGTATTATGGCAATTATGTATCCAACTTATGATCCTTATATTAACTTCCACAATTATTGTTTGATTATGAGTTAAGTACTAAGAACGAGCTGTTGGTTAAGAAACAAATAAAACAAAACAAAGATAAATCTGGATTTACTTTTTGAATTCCCAATTTTGTTGAAGAAGCGGAGAATTAAGAAATAAATAAACCAAAACCGAGATACAACTTAATTTACTTAAACTACAAGATATGTACATAAATTATACAAGATATTTAAGTAACAACCTTTTTCATTTTTTTAACGTGCTTGTCGTGCCTGTCGATATCACTATGCGGTCGTTTGCTACTTAATTTGGATTGTTTGAACTGTTCATTTAAATATTTGATGCGTATAAACAGTCTTCGACGTAAAAAACATCTCGCTGCATCTATATCGATAGTAGGGTGTTTCTTCTTAATTATGGTTAATAACCTTGCAGTCACTTTCGGACCCTTTTTAATCGATTGTGTCTTATGAAATTTCTCAAATCGTCTGTTCAGTAGTCCAGCTTGTCGTTCCCATTCTTGAGACGGTTGCATAAGCCCCTCAAACGATAGATGAGAAACCCATTTCGGCATTTGATATGCATGCTCTATCGTAAGTTTAGACGTATGCTCGCCTAATCCAGGATGTCTATCTTTTAATTTGTATGCCACCCACCCAGCTAAATATTGTACACCATCGCTTTCGGCAAGTTGTTTTACTTGCGTCGCTGGTTCTCCCATATCCGAAGAGGAACTTGTTCCTGTACTGGCGGCATAGAATACAGCGGGTCGCCAGACTACGTCACGTATCTTTACCGCACCGCGCGATCCCCTCGCCTTAAACCCGCCGCGTAACGCAACCTTATTATAGTTAATAGACCTTGGCGTATTGTATTTAAATATAATAATGTTAGCGTCAGCGACGGCCTACCGACGACGCATGAGTTATCATTTGAAGTTGCGCATGCGCAAAAGCCGCTGCTTGGCCGCCTACGCTTGGTCCCCCGAACCAATGGGAACTTTCACGCTTGGTCGGCCTGGATGTTAAGCCGCACTTTAAGTCACGCATACGCATTACGAAATTGTATAAAAAGACAATTATAAGACATATTATAGTGGGGCAATTTATTGTCAAATAAACGATTATTGTTTAAATGATTTGTGTTTGTTTGTTAGTGAAAATAAACAATTAAAATAGTTCAACCCACTAAATATAACAATAACATTGCTTCTCCATCATACAAAAAAAATTACAATTCAGTAAAAGCAATGACAAACAGTTAGAATAACATGTAAAAGACCGTATCAACAGAAGTAGCGTAATCTAAGACAGACTTATCTTTACTAAATATTTCAAACCAAAATTGAGTTACCTAATACATATAGATACCTAACGAAAAAGACCATTTAATCATAAAATAATCGATTCATTGGAAGGTTTAAAACTCAAAAGCATATAAAAAACTAAGATGTATTGCGAGTTGGTTTATGTTTCTTTGTTTAGCTTTTCTTTTTTGTAAAGACGGGGTGATATTAAAGGCAATAGTGAATACTCTGTTCTCCTTTTCTTTTTCAACATTTCAGTATAAGTTGCCTCAGAAGTTCATGTGTACTTATACTCATATTGAATTTCAAAAATACTAAAGGTATAATGAAACCGTTCCAACGAAGAAGAGATAAATAATACATATAGCTATTCTATGCGAATGATTATTTTTTGTTTATTATTTGTATATATGTTACAGTGAAAGTAAAAAATCCAGTGATTATGTGAAATTACTACTGATCGTACACATTCACTGAAGAAAACCGTGAATGTAAGAAATGGAGTAAAAAAGACTATCGAGTTACCACATTCTCTAGGGAATGTATAAAATCACTAGTTATTCTACACAATCACTATAACTTAACCAGTAATTGCAACAGCTAATAACATTTATTGTGAAAAAAACTAAAAATACAATTTGAAACAACGTACATACTGAAATAGATGCTTATGGATATGCAATATAATGTTATTCGCATAATATGTAATATCAGATCCATCCTTCACAGGCACAATTAATTTTCTAACTCCATCCACCTCCAAGACATCATGTTCTCAGCATTCTGTAACCACTAGGTTCCTTTTTCGCTTTTAGTTTCGCATTTAAAACCTTGCTTATTCACCCATTGTATTTCTCTTTCGACAACCATACACTATTTGCATTTACTAATGCCCTTTCTTCCCTTAGCTTACGGTTGTATGCTTCCATAATAAAGTAAGCTACAATACACAATACAAACACAAACAAAACACCACTCTCTCAACTTGACATTACCGACATCAACTTTTAGGTTATGTGAAATCTAGCGCGAGTTGTACCTTTGACACAGTGTCTACACCTTCCCTTACTTGTATGTACTGGCCAATGGGCATAACAATCAGCCCTTGAAGCAGAATCAGGCCTTTCTACAACTGGGCGCTGTATTTTTAATATTTCACTATTAGAAGAACTTGGTCGTCTTTTTCTAGATGCATTTCCACATCGAGATAAACCGATTGCAATTTCTAACCTGAATTGTTTGAGAGGCATAGGGTTTTTTCTGCAAAGCAGCGCAATCAATCCTATAAAGCAGCCAAGCATTCACTATGCATACATCTAGTAAATATGCAAATATGGGAAATTACCACCGTTTTGCTTTATGGGGCGTTTTGTACAGGCCCATCAAGGCATTTGCAGTATCTACACCACCCATGTGTCTATTGTATTGCCTTACTATAGCAGGACAGTTTACATCTACCTTCGTTTTAGCTGCTTTGCTGAATCTTTTCACAGTATCCGTGGGCTCTATTCCATGCAGAGTACTACCTAATAACACAGC
This sequence comes from Agrilus mali, assembly GCA_029378335.1. NCBI lineage: Eukaryota > Metazoa > Arthropoda > Insecta > Coleoptera > Buprestidae > Agrilus > Agrilus mali. Next base: position 11,708,895 of record CM055659.1, read on the forward strand.
TTTATTATCAATCCAGTTTACTATAATAAGGCCTTTCTCTTTATCTGTTTTATAATCGTATTGTCCCCTTCCTTGTTTTTGCAGAACTTTGTCTGTTTCAATTGGGCATCCAGCAATTCTATTATTGCGTATTGTCCAGAGGCTACATATATCCATTTTATCCCTGAGATAAATAAAAAGTGGCAGACCAGCAAAATAATTATCAAAAAAGAGAGTCGTATTACTAGGATCGTGCAGGGATTTGGATAAAACTATGACAACTCCAGCTCCAGCACCCATGTTACATTCTTCTTGGGTGATTTCATTTGTAGTTCCCTTAAGTTCTTGCAAACGCACCTTGGTAGGGAATAAAGTCCAAGATATAGCCTGATACACCCGCAATGACAAAAAATTTATATCCCCATTTGTGGGGTTTATTTTTTATGTATTGGCGGAGATTTCCTGCACGCGTTCCTTTATAAGCTACCATTGTCTCATCTATGGAGTACTGATTTTCGGTATGAAATTTTCGAAAATTTAATCGTATCTTTTCGATAAATGGACGCATCTTGAAGTATCTGTCTGTGGTATTTTCGTTTATCTCATCATTGTTATTGAAATGAATATAGCGTCTCAAACTTTTAAAACGTTTCACCGACATCAAACGTGCTATTTGCTCAATTCGTGTACCGTTAGCCCAATAGTCTTCATAAGAAGGAAGATTTATTATTCCCATGAATAGTAATATCGAAATAAAGTCTGTGAATTCCTTGGCATTGGTTGCGATACATGTACCAGTTACTTGCGTACTGTATAGGTTTGTCTGATCAATTATATCAGTCATTATTTCAAGAGATAAAAGTTTAGTAAAATACTCAATGGGGGCCAGTATTTCTTCATTAGTAGCGGGAATAAAAACCGTTTCTTTATTGGTTTTAGGTAAATCATCTTTACTCCAGTTGAAAGATATGTGAGGTCCTTTCTTTCTTTTTGGTGCCGGCTCGGTAACCTCTTCTTGCGAATCGTTATCAGTTTCAGAAGCACTATGTTCATCATTTGATCCGTCGCCTAAAGTGAATAAAATAAAATCTTGAAGCATATTTTTTTTTGTTATATTTACCTGAAATCAGATTCGTAGTTGGCAACATTTTATCGCGAATTTGCTTCAATGTCATATTTTCTTCATCATCCGAACTCTCAGAAGTATCAGAAATTTGGGGAGGTGGTGGTAGTTTGCACTTGTTTTTCCCATAAAACAAATGAGTAGGTATTCTATTGTCTAATTGATCCATATTTATAACAAATTGGCGCCAATTCTTAAAAAAAAGGATCTAATATGGGCAATGTAACCACATGGCTACGCTTATTTTAACATCAAAGTTCTCCTAAATTACACAAATCCACCTAAAAACAAATAACACCATACAATACCTATTATATTCTAGTAACAACACTAAATCCAGAATAATATAACAAAAGTTTCTCGCACAAAAGTATTCACTTTTACACAGAACTTATATCTAACCTAACAAATATGATGGATACAGTTTTGCGCATGGCCAATTAATTTAGCAGATGACGCCAATGCGAACTGTCTCCTATGTCCTCCACCAGAGCAAAGTTGAAACCATACGGTATCGTTGCCTGGGACACAACAAATTACGAGGAACTCGGAAATTATGATCTTGAAGCCAATGTAACCATATGGTTACATTGCCCAATAAATATCATATAAATATTTTGCAGGTTGCCCGATAAAGGGTTAAACAGTCTAAGTTTGCAGTGATTTTGAAGAAAGCGGGACAGTGATGGGGGTCGGCCGGCACCAACATGTCAGTCATAGGTATAGATCTAACACTCGTAATTCCCAAGGTGGAAAATAATAGGTCCAAAGTGTATCCTTTCATCGGGTGAACAGGACAAAATTGCTGCATATTCAGATAATTGAATTGATCACAAAGCAAGGAGGCAGAATCACGAATGAGTACGTCGGCATGGGTGCAAGTAGACAGCAAAACTTCATCATTTACCCAGTACGTATTTGGAAGGTTATAATCTCCTGCCACTAACACCTCACAGCTGTAATACCGATCAGCTATCGACTCTATAGTATGAGCATGCTGCATGTAGCAATCAGTAGGCGATCTAGGAGGAAGATATACCGCACCGATGATAAAGTCATGATCGGATAAAACTATCTTAATAAAGAGTTGCTCAATCACCTCACAAGCGGTTATCACACTACTAAACAAAAAACTTTTTACCGCGATAAGAACTCCTCCTCCATAATAGGTAGAACCATCAGTATGGCGGTCTCTCGTATGGACAGTGTAGCCGATTAGACCTAATTCAATATCGTGTATATCAGGATGCAGATACGTTTCTGTAATAATAATAATATCAGGCTTAGGGACAAGAATGCCAATGTTATTTTTTAGAACTGATAACTTAGTACGTAGACCATTAACATTCTGATAATAAATTATAAAATCATTTAAGGTAGGCTTTAGTTTTTTGACTGGCTAGTACAGGGGACTGTATTATTGGATTTCCTTTTACTTTCAAAAGAATATAACGTGGGTTGCCCTTTGATCAGCTTAACACCCTTTTTGCCAGTTTTACTAGTCTTATTAAACTCAGCTACCTGACGTCTAAGTTGTTTAAACTCATTTCTTTGAGAGGGAGTCAGATCCATAGAAGCATTAACTCCATCGGGAAGTTTACGCCACCCGCTGAGAACCCTATTTACATCCTCTCTGGTCGACATGGTGATGACTATAGGTCTGATCTTATCATTCTTAATCGGACCAATCCTCTTAACGTTTCCTGCATCTAGGAGGGTTTCAATTAATAAAGGTCTTAATAAATCTACCACAACACAACACATCGCTTTTGGTATTAGCAGAGGTTTCGGACTCAGGTACTCCAAAAAGTACAATGTTCAATGTTCGTTTTTGCCTGTCCTCTAACTCCGATAACATGGCCTGGAAATTAGATAGCTGTAAGCTATCAGCAGATTGATTAAGGACCTGAGTAGAGGATCTGTCAGCTGTTTCATGTTTGTTCTTAAGGTCAGAAACAACTTGGCTTAGGTCCTTCAAGTCATGCTTCATTTTATCGATATCAGCTTTTAAAAAGCCAACTTGAGTTAGTGCTGTCTTAATATTATCAATGTCTTTCTTTAGTGTAACAAAGTCGGATTGGAGATTACCTATAGTTTTTACGGTTTCATTTAAAACGATAACGGAGTCCTGTAAAGCCTTAACTGATTCAGAAATTCGCCACCGTTTGTGCTGCACTCGAGGCATCTATATAGCAACATAGGCTTGCGTTTCTTAAATTCAAGAACACGTATTTCAGGTGAAGAAACCCCAGCACATTCATCAGTTGCATGAAACAAGCTGTTACAAATATGGCATACAGCAATAAGACTGCCATCAGCGAATCCCAACTCACAATGTGTACAAAAGGACATCATGCACAAGTGTTGTAGCCCGTCGGTATTACAATTAAAAGGGCTTTATAAATATTGTAGATTTAAAATAAACTTGTATGGTTGTAATATAGAAAAACTGGTTTAGAAGATACGATATATATATTAACGATAACACAATACACGTCCTCACACCACGACCGCTCGACTACTGTTATAGTAGGTTTTTGTTGTGGTGGGTTTTGGGTTCTTCTCTAGTGTGATGCTGACATCTGTAAAAAGTGGTTGAGGATTTCAGCTGCTTCTTTCCCTGTGAATGTTTTGTTGTCGTTAATAATTTTGATGTTTTGTGGGTCCTTATTCTTTCCATTCGTCAGTATTTCTTGTATTATTTTCCAGATTTTTTGTTGGTCTCCATGTGTGTTTTCTATTTTGTTGTTATAGTAGTTCTTCTTAAGTTTTCTTCTTAGATTGGTTACCTCATTTCTTAGTTTTAAGTAAGCGAGTTTGTTGTCATCGTCCTTATTTTGTATCCATTTCTTGTATGCAGTGTTTCTTTTTTCTATTCGCGAAGTTCTCCTGTTACCCATTTTCTATTAGGAAGTTGTCTTTTTAAGAATGTGTTCCTTGTTGTTGTACATTCTTTGATTGCTTCTAGAATATAGTTAATGAAAGAGTTGTATTTATGTCTCTTTCCTCCGTTGTGAAGGGTTTGTTTATCAGATTGTGCGTCAGTTTGTCAAAATCGATGCTGCTTAGGGATTTTATCGTTGTTTCTCTGTCCTGTTGTTTTTGTTTATATATGAACTGAGATAGTACTATTTGGTGGTCACTAAGTTGGTTGCTGTTTGGTTTTTTAAGTCATGAAGGTTGGTTATGACGTGGTCGATGATAGAATCTTTTTCGCCTCTTGTGGTGTTCCCCTTTCTTGTTGGTATAGTGGTGTTGGTTATTTGAAGATTGTGAATATTGAGCCATCCTTTGTATTCTTCTGTGAGTGTGGTTTTTTGTGCTACACTAATAGTGATGTCTCCTGCTATTATAATTTTTTTATTTTCTACAAGGTATCTTTCAAGGTTGGTGTAGAATTCCTTGGTTTCTGTTTCCTCTGATCGGTATACTCCTACTAGTTGGAATTGTTGTGATATATTGTTCATTTTTATGTTTGCTGCAATTATTTCTGACTTGTTGTCCGTCCATGTGCTTATAACGTTATTTTGGATATCTTCCTGTATGTATATTCCAATTCCCCCTCCTCTTCTGTTATTTGTTGAGAGGTATATGCTTTTATATCCTGGTAAGTTGTAATATTTTCCTTCTTCTTCTGTCAGCCATATTTCAATTAGTATTATGATGTGTATTGTTGTTCCCAAACTTTCCAGTAGCTCTTCCAGGTCTTCTATTTTATTTCGTATGCTTCTTATGTTGGTTGTGAGTAGTGATAAAACTTTGTTTTTTTGATGAGATGTGTCTTTGTTTGTTTTAAGTTCATATGCCAGTTCTTCAATGGTGTTATAGTAGTGAACATCTTCCTTTTCCATCTAGTCCGAGTTGTAATCTATTCGCTCTTGTTGGATTTGTATTTGTTTTAGGTGAGTTGGACATTCTGAGCTTCTGGCTTTATGTTTAGTATTGACATTCTGGTTTCTAATGAAGTTTCTTTCGAGGCAGTTTATGCACTTCATATCTGAAGGGTTGCGTTTTTGTAGGTTATTCACTTCTGTTATTATTGACACTAGTTTGGAGCTAACTTCATTTCACCACTCTATTGTTGTTGTTTTGGCTTATTTCACTTGTTTGAGCTCCAATTTGCATTTCTCACAAAACCAAAGGATTTCGTGTTTAATTAGCTCCAGGGCGTTTATTTTTTTATTTTCAAAGTTCACACACGTTATATGTTACCGCTCCTCGCAGAATCCATCACATAATAAAACCTTTCCTTCTTCAATTAATTTTTTTTCACAGACTCGACATATCTGTGTGTTTACATCTGCCGCCATAATTTAGTTATTTGCAGTTCTTCATCTCTAGCTTCTGGTTGATTATGCAGACATAGTTCCTTTGTAGTGGATCGCTGGATGTTTTTTGATTTTCAACTTTCGTATTTCGTCGTTTTGTCATTGCATTTGTGGTACCTACTTGGCGTTTTAGGGGTGCCTTTTTGGTACCATTTGTGGTATTATCAGCTACACACAGCGCCCCGGCTAGACTGAGGGCTAGGTGGGTCGCTATCACTCATCACTTCTAAACTATTCACTCTTAAGTATATTAGGTACTCTCGTTTGCTTGGGATAAGTGGCTCGCATGTGTTGTATCTCCAAGGGTTGGACGAGAACTGGGACGAGAACAGGTGTTTTCAACGTAGTATGGCCGTTGTCGAAAGTTAATCTTTATAATAATGACTACATTGTAACTATTACTCATTTTATAAAGAGTATATTGTTATATCCATATATGGTCACGAGCTGTTATTAGGACTTCAATCACACTATTGTGATGTTGTTGCAATTACTCACTGCATCACTAATGTTACCTTATATGGTTATGGAAGTGTTATGCGCATCCGACGCCTACAAATGTTATATAAGCTTAGAATTGTAGAAATTGAGTCAGTAATCGAAATTAGATTCATTTGTTAACTTAGAAACGTTATCGGTTGCGAGTTATAATATTGTATCTAGATCAAATAAAAACTCTTCTTTTGAATATTTATTATTGTCTTGCGTGTGTGTACACAAAACTGGCGCTGCAAACAGGATCAGCAAAGGACGTTTCTATCAAAGATATATCCTCAAGGCCTAGCTTTGCTTCGTTGCTGATACCACAACAAAAATTTGGAAAACGAACCTCACCACCCAAGACAGTAAGAATAAGTCAAGATTGGTCAAATATCTGGAGAAGAACTATCAATTGGTGTTAGAACTTGTCCATGGGATTAATTTCGGAAATTATAATACCTGAGTAAGTACCATTTTTGATACCATTGCTTGTATTATTTTATTTTCCCTTGACATTTGATATACAATGACTACCTCTTCAACTGAGGTTCCCAAGATGCAAATTATAAAAGGTCACATTTTAAAACAGAAGCTACTAAAGTATTTTCTGCTGCTATAAGTCAACCTTATAGACAACATCTATTGTATAGACAACCCTTAACATTACAAGACGCATTAGGCAAATGTAAAGAATTAGACAATTTGAATCAAAACGCTTCTATGTATCAACAAATGCAAAGAATACAAAATACTAAACCTACACAAATTAATCATCCAAAACGAAATCCTATTCAAAATTATCAACCGCTGATCCTACGACATCAACCCTTCATACAACGACCTTTTTACATACCTAATCAACAAATAACTGGGTACACGGAAGGCTCTCTTTGGAATGAATGTATTAAGGCAGCGATGCTTGGACATGAACCAGGATGTATATGCCTGTTTCATAGACTTCGAAAAGGCGTTTGATAAAGTTAGACATGAAAAATTACTTGGACTCCTCAAATCGAATAACATTGACCAACGGGACATTAGAATAATTGCCACCCTCTACTGGAATCAATCAGCAAGAGTAAAGGTTGAAAATCAGTTTACCGAAGAAATAGATATTCTTAGAGGTGTGCGGCAGGGATGTATACTGTCTCCACTTTTATTTAACCTGTACAGCGAGGCTATTTTCGAAGAAGTTCTTAGTGAGGAATCGGCAGGTATCATCATAAACGGACAAACGGTCAACAACATAAGATACGCCGACGACACTGTAATAATTGCTGATAACATCAATGATCTACAACATCTGGTAGAATTAACCAATAATCACTGTAATAAATATGGACTACAAATGAATATCAGAAAAACTAAATAAATGGTTATTACAAAATCAAACGTCAATGCAAATTTGAGTGTCTCAAATATCCCAATCGAAAGAATCTCAAACTACAAATATCTAGGTGCATGGTTGGAGGAAATTAACGATCAGACCAAAGAAATAAAATGTCGTATAGAACAATCACGAAGTACTTTTGTTAAGATGAAACAGGTCCTGTGCAATCGCGACCTCAGCCTGCAACTTAGAGTACGGCTTCTGCGGTGTTACATCTTTTCTACTCTGCTATATGGTGCTGAATCTTGGACTCTGAAGCAGACAGACTTGAAAAAACTGGAATCATATGAATTATGGTGCTACCGAAGGATTCTAAAAATATCATGGATGGATAAAGTAACAAACGAGGAAGTTCTGCGTAGAATTGGTCAGGGATGTGAAGTCATAAACACCATAAAAACAAGAAAGCTTGAGTACATAATGAGGGGTGAAAGATACTCACTGCTGCGACTTATAATGCAAGGAAAGATAAAGAGAAAGAGAAACGTCGGTCGAAGAAGAGTATCCTGGCTACGTAACTTGAGAGAGTGGTTTGGCTGCAGCTCCACAGAACTATTTAGAATAGCGGTAAATAAAGTAAGAATAGCAATGATGATTTCCAACATCCGATAGGAGACGGAACCTGAAGAAGAAGAAGAAACCAACACAAACACATGCAATATTTCCCACCGTAAATAAAAATATTCCTGCTAAACCTTTTATAATGCCTCAAAGACAAAAACACGCATTTCAAACATCACAACAACCCTCTAAATTTAACCCACCTAAAATGAATACTGGCGACGTATCAATGAGAACTGTTAGTAACTTTAATAAGCAACCTTATCAACAACGTTCCCCAAATAATTTCCAAAACCAATATCAACGACCACCTTTTATTGTTGAAGAATTAACAGACACAGAAAATGAGAATTTCGTTTATGATGAACAGATTAATGTCTATTTACCAGTAAGCACCATACAACAAGAAGACGAAATATATTACGAAGAAGAAAATATTGAACAACAGGAATGTAACGTCCATCAAGAAGACGAAAATTTTCCAACACCAGCCTCGAATACGACTGTTACATAGATTTAGACGAACTAAATAATATTTTAATTAAAACACCTAAACTCCCATACATACAATCACTTTATTATAACTGCAAAATTTTGATTGACACTGGCGCATCAATGTCTATAATGAATCCCGAACTAGCTCAAAATTATTTTTCTGAATATATATACGAAGAACCTTTCGAAATTAAAACTACACACGGGAAAACAATTGGCAAATACCGCAATTGTACCATTTTTGCATGAATTCGACGAACCAACTAAAATTAAATTTCTTATTTTTAAATTTCACAATAAATTTGATTGTTTAATTAGTAATCTAGATCTTAAAAACATGAATGTAATTATGAATTCTGATAACACTTTAACTACACCATACGCTACTATAAAATTTATTGAAACAAAAGATAGAGTTATTGACGCCTACACACTTAAGAAAATACCAGTCGCTATAGATAAAGGTAATTTTACGACAAACAGTTCCCAAATATTACCAGGAATCTACACCGCAGATAACGGTTACGCACATGTCTATTGTCTCATTAATTTTGAAACATATGAACCCATGGCTGTTGACCCCATTGAAAACTACATAGAATCTGAAATACCGCCTCACAACAGCGAAGACAATTCTTTCGATATCAACTTAATAAGAACAGATCACATGTACCAAAAAGAACGTGAAAAGATCACACAATTATGTCATAAATACAAACAAATATTTCATGAAGATCAATCAAAACTAACAGCTGTAACTAATGTAACGCATCATATAAGAACCAACGATGATGAACCAATGTATAAGAAATCATTTAGATACCCACAAAAGATGAAAGAAGAAATTCAAAGGCAAGTAAGAAGGCTACTCAATGATCAAATAATAAGACCATCAGTATCCCCTTACTCCAGTCCTGTTTGGATTGTACCTAAAAAGATGGACACTTCAGGCAAAAAGAAGTGGAGAATGGTAATTGACTTCAGAGAATTAAACAAAAAAACAACAGAAGATAAATATCCACTACCCCGAATTGATGACGTGCTTGACGCTCTTGGTAAATGTTCTTATTATACCACCTTGGATTTAGCAAGTGGATTTCATCAAATTCCCATGCATAAAGAATCTATAGAAAAAACTGCATTTAGCGTAGAAAACGGACACTACGAGTATTGACGTAATTGTTCTTTTAATTGTTCGTGATTAAGAACGCTCGGATGCAAAACGTTAATTCTAGCAAAAGTTAGTGTTTCTATGATATTATTTACGTCTTTGGTGATTGCAGATGCTACATCATTAATAAGTGTTAACATATTCAAAAATTGTAATGTAATTTGGTTTTCGTTTATTCTTATTGCATTCCCGTTTAATGTGTCTTTAATTTTAGCTATAGTTTTTTGTATAATTTGTTCATTTGAATTGACCTTAAATAAAGTAGCATTAAAATCGGCTACTATCATCTGAGTTAGATGAACTTGTTCGTCCTGAAGTTTTAATATCCTTTTATTTGATGATTGTAATTCGTTTATTAGTTTGTTATATTTGGCTTCGTTATCAGCGTCTAGGGTACCAAAAAGGGTATGTAAACCCGTTCCGATTTTGTTAAACCAGCCTCTTCGTTTTCTTTTCGGGTTTGGTACAATGAATCTTATTTCGTTTAAGTTAGTTTCTAAATTGTTTAAGGTATTTTTTAAGATTGATGCATGTAATTTTAGATTAACGTTATTAATTTTATTATTTATTTCGTCTAATTCTTTTTGATAGGATTTAACTATTTCAAAATTTTGGAATAAGGGTGATAGATCTTTATAAATTAGTATATCGTATGAAGAATCTGAGAGAAGAAGAGAACCTTTATCTTCGAAGTAAATACCGGTGTTTGGTAGTTTTATTGTGAGCAGCTCGCAGCAGCATCTGTAAAAGATACGAATTTGTATGGTTTAATTTGTTCCATACTAACTAGGGTAAAATTTTCTTTATTATTTCTTTTATTTATTTTAACCACGTTTGGAGAAATAATTTCAGTAATTATAAACGGACCTATCCATTTAGACTGGCCTTGTCTATTAACTAATTGGTTTTTCAAAAATACTTTATCGTTCAATTTGTAGTTTGGGAGTGGCTTTTTAATTTTTTCATCATATTTTTCCTTAACTTTAATTTTTGTTTGAATTTGATTATTACTCGCTATTTCTCGGATTTCCTGTTGTTTTGCCCGAGTTTCCGTAATGTGTTGTTCAATTGTTGTTTCGTTGACTATATCATCTTCAGAATTACTGAGATTTCTATGTTTAAAGCCATATAATATTTCAAAGGGGGTTAATTTTGTTGCATAATGGGTTGAAGTATTATAAGCGAATGTTGCCGAATCTAATAGAGCTTTTGGTCCCAATTTATTTTTCTCTTTTGTCGAATAAGTGGAAATTGTATCTTTAAGTGTACTGATTACTCTCTCTACCATACCGTTAGTTTTAGGATGATAACCTATCGACTTTGTGTGTTGGATTCCTAATTCAAAAGTTAATTTTCCTAATATTCTGTTAACGAATTCTCCGCCGTGATCAGTATGAACTCGTTTGGGTAGGCCAAAGGTTGCAATAAAATTTAATAACTTACTTTTAATTGTTTCTGCAGTTTTGTCTTTTAATATATATGTTTTGAGAAATTTCGTTAAGCGATCTTGTATTAGCAGAACGTATTCTTTGTTTGAGGAGGAAAAATAAATTTCAACAGTATCCAAATCGATTTTTTCAAAGGGAAATTTTGGAGTTTCGGTAATTGTTAAGGGAGACTCAAAACTTCGTCTAATTGTTTTATTACTTTGACATTCCAAACAGGAATTTATATAGTCGGTTACGTCATCTTTCATTTTGTACCAGGTAAAATATTCTTGAATTTTGTGTAGCGTTTCAGTTATTCCTTTGTGTCCAAAAGCGGGTGGATCATGATGCATTTTGATAATATCTCTCTTTTTTGAAGGATCGCCAGAAAATTTATATGTTGTGGAAATTTGAATTTCTAAATTAGAGTCGATATTTAATTTGTTGCGTAAATAATTTATCATTCGTTCTAGTTCTTTACTTACATCTTTTTCAACTATAAATCTAATAAGATCTTCATTTTGTATTAAGGTGAACATAATAATTAAGTTTTCAAATAAATCTCGCTGATTAGTGGAATTGTCAATTATATACGTTAAATTTGAATTAGATGTTGAAGGTTTTAGTTCTAATTTGTCTGATACTATGGGATTCTCTGTGTCACGCAATATATAATGACAATATTTTAAATTGTCCATCATTATTAAAATTTCGTAATTGTGATTTTTGTCTTGGAATTGTCCTAATATCGTTTTTTCATTTGGGTAATTTCTCTCGTCATTTACTAGCCATACTAATTTTAATTCGTGATAAAGCATCAGCATTAGAATTATATTTTTCGGGTTTGTAGGCTATTTCATAATCATACTCTTCGAGTTTTAATCTCCAACGTACTAGTCGCGAGCCTGGGTCTTTCACCGAAAATAACCAAGTTAAAGGGCGATGATCACAGATGATCGTAAACTTTTTTCCGAATAAATAAAGCCTGAAGTGTTTAACGGCCCAAATAATAGCTAATAATTCCCGTTCAATGGTGGAATAGCGGGTTTCCGCAGGGTTTAGAGTTCGACTTGCATATGCTATTGGCAAACTGTTGTTAACAGGGCCTTGACTCAGTACAGCTCCAATTGCATAAGCAGAATAAAATTTTCATTAAAATTGGGATATTGTAATATTGGTGATGAAGTTAATTTTTCTTTTAGGGCGTTAAAAGATTCTAGTTGTTCATTTTTGAATTCAAATAAGATATCCTTTTTCAATAATGTGGTTAAAGGTTTTGCTAATTTAGCGTAATTTGGTATAAATTTTCTGTAATAGCCAGTTAAGCCTAAAAACGATTTTATTTCTTTGGGATTTTTTGGAATAGGAAATTTCTTTACGGCATCAGTTTTATTTGGGTTAGGTTTTATACCTTCCGTAGTAATGATGTGGCCTAAAAATTCTGTCTCTTTACGTAAAAATTCTGATTTTTCGGGTTGAATTTTGAGATTATGCTTCCGAATTCTTTTAAAAACATTCCTTAATTTGTTGCAATGATCCTCAAGAGAATTTCCGAATACAACGATATCATCAAGATAAACAAGGCATTGTGTAGGGGTTAAACCTGTTAAAATCGTGTTCATTGTCCGCTGGAAAGTTGCTGGTGCGTTTATCAGACCAAATGGAAGTCGGAGCCATTCGTAATGACCATTTGGAGTCGAGAAAGCAGTTTTTGCTATGGAATTAGGATGAACTTCTAACTGGTGGAAGCCACTTGTCAAATCTAACGTCGTGAAATATTTAGCATGTCCGAGATTATCTAAAATTTCCTCAATGTTCGGTAAGGGGTATTTGTCCGGAACTGTAATTTTGTTTAAATTTCTATAATCTATTACCATTCTCCATTTTCTTTTCCCTGAGCTGTCAATTTTTTTGGGGACAATCCAAATATGTGAAGAATATGGAGAATAACTGGGTCTTATTATTTTTCGATCCAATAATTTTGAAATTTGTTTATCTACTTCTTCTTTATGGCAGTTGGGGAAACGATATGTTTTTGAATTAATAGGATTATCATGGGTTGTTTTGATTTCATGTTTAACTAATGACGTAAAAGTTAGCTGGTCACCTTCAAGATAAAATATATCTGAAAAGTCGTAACAAAGTTTTTAGGGCTTGAAATGTGTGTTTTGGGATTTTTTCTAAACAAACCTTGTTGATCGAAAAATTTAATTCTTCATCGGTTAAGTTAATGGCGGTTGTAAAGATATTACTATTTTCGTCTACTTTTACAAAACATTCTGGAATTAATAATTTATTTTGTGTATTTAATTTAGGTAAAATTCCTTCAGTACCAGGTGCTAAGTCAGTTTTTATTCGTATTACTTGTTCTGACCGAGGTTGTAAATTAACACGGTTGACAATTTTTTGTTCTTGTTTCAGCAAAATAGGTATGTTGTTGTTATCTGCGAATCTAATGTAGTTTTTCTGTAAATCTAAGTTGCAATTTAGTGATTTGAGAAATCCAATCCCTAGGATGCCATCAAGAGATATATCTAATGATGAAACATAAAATTTTATATCTTCTCCTTTGAATGTAGTAGTAATTGAACCTATCGTTTTAAATGAATCAGCATTAAGTCCCGAGATTGTTATTTTATCGCTTGTGTCTATGAACTTCCTGAACTCCGGTTTGTTTTTTATAAGGTTAACGGAGGCGCCGGTATCAATTAACAACTTCACTGGAATATTTTTTACTTTTGATGAAATATAGGGTAAAATTTCGGTAACAATTTTAGTGGTATTAATTTTGAAATTACAAATATTTTTAAAATTTGAGGGGTTTTGATTTAATTGAACGAACAACCCTCTTCTGTTTCGTCCGTTTTCAAGTTTAAATTATCCTCTTCGATTTTTTCGTTATCGAAATCATCGTCGTCACTTTGTTCGTTTTTAATTTCGCATGTTTTAATTTTGGGAGATTCCGAAGAAAGACTTTTAAATGGTGCGCCCGGGAAGTTGGGTCTCAAATGACCATCACCATAACGCGTAAAATTTGAGGTACCAGGTCATTGAAAAGTAGAATTAGAATTTACTTTGGAATCATTTGATGGTTCTCGTTTAACAAAAGGTTTTCTGATGGGAAGTTTATTAGGTGTTGGAGTTTTTTGGGTTGTAAATTGGATATATTTTTCTTGGTCGTCTCTTTCTTTTAGTCTCTTGTAAGCTACAAGTGCAAGGGAAAAAGCTACTTCAAGAGTTTCAGCTTTAGTATGAGCTATTGAAATTTCGACATCTTTAGGTATATTGTTTAAAAAGGTAGTGGTAGCAATTTTGTCAATAAAATCAGAAAGAACTGTAACAGGATCTGAATCATTGGAAACGTTTTCGGTAGCGGCTGCTGTAAGGTCGTCTCGTATTTTAGCAATCTTATTGTATGTATCTTTGATTGAAATTTTATTGGAATTTCGAAACCTGATTAGATCGGATATTAAACCCTCAGAAGAACGTTCTAATCCAAAATTCGTTATCAATGCCCTTTTTATATTTTCCCATCTATCATAATGTCAAAATTATACGTCCTGCACGCCCCGACAAACGATTAAGAACAACTCGTAATAAATATTCTGTATCAAAAATGCTCGCATTCTCAAATACAAAATCTATTGTTGCTACGTATTGGTGTAATGGAATATTATCACCGTCAAAATTAGGTATTAATTCTAGAAGTTCTCTTCTAGAATAAGTTATTGTTTCTTCAATTTGAAGCGAAAGATCAGGATTTGACATTTTATAAATTTATATATTATTTGTAAAAGGAAACTATCTTTATACAAAAAGTGTCAGGAATATTTCTGGATATAAAAGGAAGTGGCAAATAACTTAGACCACCTACCTTGAATATGCTGCTACGGCGAAGATCACCAGGTAGCCAAATATCATTGGTCCTCTGCGGAAGAAAGTGTAGGCAAGACCAAACGTCTTCTTTTTCGAAATGTCCGGGTGTATCGGAAGATGCAAAAGACTTCGTGGATAACACTCTTAAAATTCGACAGTCCTTGAATAAGTCACGAAACGCGGAATGTTATCAAAACTAACCGTTTTCGCACTTTTTTTCACGGTTTACGAATTAAGCGGACAGGAATCCTACCGACTGCGCCAAATGTTATATTCCAAAATTGGAACAAAGAGTTTTTAAAAAAGGTTTATTTTACAAAGTACACACTGATACTAGGTCTAGTCTACAGCTAGATTGACTGTTTCGCATTTCTGACAAGCTTATATAGACTACTACAAAATAGGCATTGTCAGCAAAAGATGAGCACAACTCACTGTCTTAACATATAGACCTACTAACAAAAACTGTTCTATTAAAATATCACGATACGAATCCTACCTATCAAATTTTAGATCAAATATTAGTAACTATAGAGGATTCTTTAAATAAATTAATGCCTTTGAGAATTAAAAGAGGATTAATTAATGGAATCGGTGCTGCATTCAAATACTTATTTGGAACTGTAGACTCAGATGATTATGATGAAATAAAAGATAATATTTTGAAACTTTTTGACAATCAGAAAAAGTTTATTGAAAAACATGATCAATACTTATCACTCGCCCACCATATTACTAATTCGTACAAACAAACAATTGATAACTTCCTTCAATCAATCGTTTAATTTACTTAATTCAAAATTAAATGAACTAACATCAGACGTTCAATACGTACATTTAGTTATTATTGCTCAACAATTGTTAAATCAAATACAAATAGTAGAACGAGCATTAACTTTTGCCCGTGAAGAAATATTAAGTTACGAATTAATCACAAATCAACAATTGAGAGATATGATGACACATTTGGCTGAAATTTATAATAAAAATCAATTATTACCACATGCAAGTGAAGATGCAACAATACATTTAAAATTTAACAAACAAACAATGATTCAATTGGATAATATCATAATCGGAATTATAAGTTTCCCTATTTCTTATCCTATAGAATATCATCTATTAAAAGTTATTCCTTTATTAACACAAATTAATGCTCTGTTACTGATACCCTCTAAGTTAAACGTTAGATATAAAACTATTTCAAGATGGTATCAGAAATGTCACCTATTACAGAAGCAAAATTACTTTTGTGAAAATGTAATAAACACCAATGTAACTAATATAAAAACGAGTTCTAGCATCTTGATAGACAAATATGAAGAAAAACACCAACTACAGAATGGTTCGATCCTCCTGACAACCAATGAAGAATGGATAACATCATCTGGTAGCCACCCTAAATGAAATTATATGATTAACTTCAATGACAAAGTTACCATTAATCAAGATGTCTACTTACGAGATAAGACAACAATTACCAACATCATGATAACCCCTTATTGTATACCAATACCTTCACCAAATAAGAAGATCAAGTATCTCAAAGTTTATCCAGAAAATTGAGAAGAAATCCAATAAATGTTAGAAGATATTGAGAAGACACCAGTACATCTTCAAAAGATCACCTTTTATGCTCATACTTCTATTACAGCCATACTACTAATCGTCTTTATCTGTTTCTTAGTCTTATACTGCTATAAAAAGCCCTAAAATAGTATCAACCGAGGGATAAAAGACAAAAAGGAAGACGACGACGTGGCAAACAAGTTTGAGATGGTTGCGATGGTTCCTTAACCACCACCAAATGCTCCAATCTACCCTAAAATCGTTTGCGAGCGAAGACGCTCTCACTTAAGGAGAGAGGTGTTATATCCATATATGGTCACGAGCTGTTATTAGGACTACAATCACACTATTGTGATGTTGTTGCAATTACTCACTGCATCACTAATATTACCTTATATGGTTATGGAAGTGTTATGCGCATCCGACGCCTACAAATGTTATATAGGCTTAGAATTGTAGAAATTGAGTCAGTAATCGAAATTAGATTCATTTGTTAACTTAGAAAAGTTATCGGTTGCGAGTTATAACATTGTATCTAGATCAAATAAAAACTCTTCTTTTGAATATTTATTATTGTCTTGCGTGTGTGTACACAAAACTATATCTCAAAATTAATTCTACTAACTGTAAGCTATAAAACTTTTTTTTAGTGTTTATTCTCGTTTGTTGCATATACCGAAATAATTACCTATACCTTGTTTTTAGTTAAACTAACGATGCATGATTTATATTTAGTTACGTATGATCTAAATTACCTGTTTCGTTACTTTATTAAGATTGTTTCTTCACTTTTTCCTAGGTACAATTATTGTGAGCTAAACGGTTATTAAACGTTTCAATTACTTTGTTATAACGTCGGACACATTTCCCGTGAATAGTCCGTTATTGAACGGACCGTTCGGCTTTGGTACATTATTCCCCGATAAATCTTCAATGGAGAGTTCGAACCAATATTTATAACACCTTCTAAAAAGCAGTTACATTACAATTAAAATAGTCTGTTACATGTATAGAATAATTTCTTTTCTTAATTGTTTAGAAAGTTTTTTTGTACAGTTACTTAGAAGGGTACCATTTGTATATTTTCTAACTTTTTGTATATCTTGTTGAAATTTATAGGTACCACGACTAATTGTTGAGACGTCTCCTTTGTTCCCGTCACAGTCCTCTTTTTACCATCCACTTTCCCCTAAATAAAATTTATGACCGGACGCCACTTTCATTCCCATTCGAAATATCCTTTGGTACCCTATTAAATTTGTTACGCTCTTTTACCATACGTCTTCATTCACTCTTTCATAATTTTAGAGAGTGTTTGTACTCATTGTCCTTCTTCGAATTTCTTTCACTTCTGTGATCCTTTTCTTACACTTTTCTATCACAAGCAATTCCAGAAATTCTATCCACTCCCTTTGTTATCCCTACTGCCAGAAAAATTACCCAACTCTGGCACAGAACAATCTTGAAAGACAGAAAAGATCAGTATCCATGAAATCTTCCTGCGGTACTCACCTAACTTATCATTACTTATCACTTATCGGTATCCCAGAGACCTTCCTGCAGTACTCACTTACCAAACTTACCTTTACCTATCAGTATCCTAGAGACCTTCCTGCGGTACTCACCTAACTTACCTTTACTTATCAGTATCCCAGAGACCTTCCTGCGGTACTCACTTACCAAACTTACCTTTACTTATCAGTATCCCAGAGACCTTCCTGCGGTACTCACCTAACTTACCTTTACTTATCAGTACCCTCAAAAGACCTTCCTGGGGTTACTCACTTACCCAACTTACCTTTTACTTGCCAGTATCAAAAACATACCTGCTTACTTACTTACCCAAATAACCCGTACTTGCCGAGGGCAAATCATACCTACTTATCTTACTTACCAAAATAATCGTACTTGCCGAGGGCAAATCATACCTACTTATCTTACTTACCAAACTAATCCTACTTGCCGAGGGCAAATTATACTTATCATACTTATCCAACAAATCACTCTTACCTTACTTACCAAACCTACTAATTCACTTATCCTACTTATCAAATTAACTTATCTTACGTAGCCAATCCAACTACCCTACCTACCCCTTCGTCTCAACATTAATAATTTCATCAATCTTATCGCAATCATCCTTTTCAATTTCTAGTTTAAGTCATTGTGTATAGTTAAATAAATCTATTCCTGTTATCATATATTCTTATTCTCACTTACCTGCCTAAACCTACACCAACTACCTATACTACCGTAAAAAGTAGTATGGGATCATTCGTGTACTTTCAACGTGAATGAACATTTTGGTCCTTCGAGCCGGATACGGATACGTATATGCCAGCAGTTTAGTTAACCCGGGAACAGTCGCGTTAGAAAAATTACCCTAAAGGTCGCGTGTTAGATTTAACCTAACATTTAGTAACTTGCATAAATTAATATTTACTCATCGGAATCTTCTCCCTGGGCGGCGCAAGAGGTGCATGTCGATATGGATGTCATGGTATGCTCTTTTGCAAATAGGAAATTGACATATTCCACAGCGTTGCGTAGTAAAACGGTGTTTTCTGATGGGACAGTGTCTGCATCGCATTTTAGACTGCTCATTTTGTGGCGCTGCGGCAATCATGTTTGTATTTATACCAGTGACGGCGGCTATTTTTCCTCGAAGTCTCAGAGATAAGGTTGGGATTGATGCACGGAGTGTTAAGTAGGGAAGAGTTAGCTGTTTCGAGAGATACATTATAAACCTTCTTCATGATATTATTTTGTTTGTATCAGCATTATAAATGATTCGTCCGTTTAGCGTTTATCAGCGATTGCTTTTTCGTGTGACACAATATTCGGACTTTAATCGATCCACCACATCCACGCCACCTTTAGTTTTGTTGTAGAATGTGATAACTTCAGGTGGTTTTTTGGCCTCAATACTAATTGGATCAATTATGCCCTCATTATGAAGGATTGAGAGCATTAAAACGTTCTTGTTCTTTTTTGGAATGTATGAAACAAGAAGACAATTGTTATCATGTTTACCGAAAGCAAACATAGTAGAACAGGTTGGTCGGTTTTTGACATTTAGAAATTCTCCTGGAATTTCTCTTTTATTTTTGCGTAAAGTGCCCACTATTGTAAGTTTATGATTGACAAGTAGATCATTGGCAAGCGGTATCGAAGTTAAATAATTGTCGACAGTAATATTCCTACCAGATTTATTTATAGTGGATATTATGATTAACTGTATCTAAGTTTACTTGATGGAATTTCATAATTCACTTAATAACAAATAAAACACAAATTTAAATTTCCACAATATATTAACAAGTACTTAAAAATTGTTTCACCTTACTAAGGCTTCATCAGAAGTATAACAATAAACTTAACACTAAAGTTCGGGTGTATTTATACTAAGGTTAAGGGAGGGGGGTTTATTTTTAAGGAACAAATTAAGTAATGGTGAATTATTTATGTCTAGTTGATCATTTAAAAGTTGTTGTGTGTTTTTGTACTTCTGGACAAATCAACAAGAGAGAAGGTAGACTTCCTTATTCACAAGAAGTATAAAACCCCATGCAAAAAACTCGATTCGTTAACAGGGAAGTTGCATACGCCAAAAGCAAGTAAGAATACAACTAACTCTTCACAAGTGGATAATTTCAATTTCTTTGAAAGGTTTGTAAACCTTTCTAAGACTTCATTTAATACTGAGGAAATACAGCTTATGGAAAAAGGTTTAAACTATAACCTTCAGCCAAACATTAATTTTAAAAATTTAGAATTGTTAGTAGTAGACACGGAAATAGCACTGAAGGAATCTAATACTTATTCTAAATACATTGCAACTAATATAATTAAAAAATCGCTCAAGAAAAAAGCTTATCTTAATTATGATAAAAAAGTACTAAAATCAGTGATTGATAAAATTAAAGAGAACAATATCATAATAACTAGAGCAGATAAAGGTAAATCTGTTGTTGCACTAGATAGGGATTGAATTTTTTTTTAAACACGGGTAAATACCGTATAATAAAAGACCCTACAGATAAATACAAAAAACAAGTCAACGAAGTAAATAGTAACTCAAAAATAGTACTACAATCAATTCCTAGTTATAAAATTAAAATTATGAATTGTCAACCGCCAAAACTATATTCTTTTCTAAAAATACATAAAGAAGGCGCACCTGTAAGACCGATAGTATCTTTTGTAACAGCACCAACCTATAAAATATCTAAATATTTAATCCATGTATTAAACACCTATTGTAACTTTGAGAATAAATTTACTATTAAAAACTCTATACAATTAGTAAATAATATCAAAAATATTATGTTACCCAACAAATGCTGTTTTGTATCTTTCGATGTAACCAATCTTTTTCCATCTATTCCACCTTTAGAAGTACTCAAAATAGTTAAGAATATTTTAATAGATAAATGTATCAATCCGGTTATATGTAATGAAATTTTAGAATTACTATCTGTATGCATAAACCAAAATTATTTCCAGTTCAACAACCATATTTACGAATGCAAGGAAGGTCTAATTATGGGTAACCCGTTAAGCCCATTATTAGCTGAATTATTTATGTATCATCTTGAAAATACACTCATTAGTAAATTCCAATTATTTAGTAAATGCTTATATTATTATCGGTACGTAGATAACATTCTCGTTTGCTTTACAGGTACAGATAGGCAATTACAAAATTTCTTAAAACAACTGAATGATATTCATAAGAACATTAAATTCACTATAGAAATTGAAAAAGAACAACAAATTAATTTTCTAGATCTTACCATTAGACGTGAATTTAATAGACATAAATTTAGTATCTATCATAAAACAACTCACACTGATATTTTAATTAACAATCATTCTTGTCATCCATACAAACACAAATTATCAGCATTTTACAGTATGTTGCATAGGTTAATTAATGTACCAATGAATATTTCTGATTTTAATAAAGAATTAAATATAATAAAATTTTTAGCAAATAGTAATAATTATGACATTAAGATTGTTGATAATATTTTACAGAAATTACTGTTTAAACAATTAATTAATAATGTTTATCCGCTAGTAAAAGATAAAACTAACCATAAGTATAAGACAATATCATTTCTAAGCCCGTCTATTTGCCTAGATAAACTTTTTCGGAATAATAATTTAAAAATTGCATTCTACACGAATAATACGTTAAGCAAACACATTAAAAACAACAAAGATGCGACAAAAAAGACCAACGTTCAGGTGTTTACAAATTAAATTGTAATTCATGCAATAAGTTTTATATTGGACAGACTGATCGTACTTTTAGAAAACGTTTTACAGAACATAAAAAATCATTTAGTCATAAAAAAATGGATTCAAATTATGCTAAACATTTAATTGAAGAAGGACATGAGTTTAACGAAGAATTTGAAATTTTACATGTAGAAAATAAAAGTTATAAATTGTCCCTTTTGGAAACTATTGAAATCAATAAGTACAAAAACACACAACAACTTTTAAATGATCAACTAGACATAAATAATTCACCATTACTTAATTTGTTCCTTAAAAATAAACCCCCCTCCCTTAACCTTAGTATAAATACACCCGAACTTTAGTGTTAAGTTTATTGTTATACTTCTGATGAAGCCTTAGTAAGGTGAAACAATTGTTAAGTACTTGTTAATATATTGTGGAAATTTAAATTTGTGTTTTATTTGTTATTAAGTGGATATTAGCCTCTTAACGACACTAGCAGCATCATTGGGTAAATAAAAAGGCCCAGCAGGTTGTTTCCCGGGATAAATTTCCATGTTATGAGTGTAAAACATTCTCGAATCAACTAGACTGTAGATTTTGATGCCGTATTTTGCCGGCTTGTTGGCAATATATTGCTTGAAACGACATTTTCCACGGAAAGATTCAAGCATTTCGTCTATTGTTACATATTCGCCAACACTATAGTTATTGGAGCATCTCTTAACGAATTCTTCAAAAATTTTTCTGATTGGCGCCAAATTGTCATATTTAGCCCTTTCTGTCTTGTAGTTGCATCATCAAATCTCAAACTTCTCATAAGCAAGTGAAATCTTTTTTGGGACATAACGGCGGAAAAATAATCAGGAGCTGTTCCGTCAGTACTGCTTAGGTCAATAGTGTTAACATATTGGCTTTTCATAACTACTGCCATATACAATAGTCCTAAAAAAGCGTGCATTTCCACAAAATTTGTTGGTAGACAGTCTCTATCACGCTGATAAGACTCCCGTAGTTGGGTAAGCTTTTGGTTGGTAAAATGCACAATTTCATGGATAATATCATCAGGAAAAAACAATTTCCAATAGTCACGTGTCTTAGTTCGAGGTAAATCGGGTTTATGTTTTAACCATTCAGTCTTATTTTTTCCTAAAAAAATAGGCACTCTATGTTGTCTTATTACAGGTAAGGGCACATCCAAGTCAGCAACAGGTGTTTCATCATCCTCCGAGTTCGATTGTTCTGTATCAGTATTGTGTTCACTGTGTTCAGAACGAACGTCATTGTTTTCTTGGTCAGTATCAGTAGCCCCTATCTCATCATCGGATTCTAACTCTTCATACCATTTTAATAATTGTTGTTCTTGTTTAGGATCCATTTTGGACACTACAGTTTGCAAAACTTTAATGAACAGTTTGAAAAACGCTCCTTCTTGAACAACCGTACACAAAAAAAGACATACGCAAATGGTCGCGTCGTTAGATCTCGCCTAACACACCACGCATACACTACCAGTCGCGTGTTAGATTTAGACTAACAAATGTCTGAAACCCAAATAAACGTGAAGTCCTCCTCTTCCACCTACACTAGTATTTAACGGGGGTAGCTCCCTAAGGCATTCCTAGGCTGCATCCAAAATCGAATGGCTAATTAATATTTTATAGCCAAAAAACCAAAGATGTTAGGTGAAATCTAACAACGCGACCGATCCCGGGTTAATTAAAGTCTTACTAAAACCAACCGAAACTCCTTGAGTGGAACTTTAAACAAAAATAGTGAATGTGCAAAGAACAAGCATACCAACATATATAAAATTAAGTGCAACGACAAGTGCAATTCAGTTCATTATTTGGATTACTATTACCGTTCCTGTTTTCATTTGGTTCGCCGACGTCCAGGAAGCTGCTATTCAACCATCGCGGGATTACTAAGGTAGGCTAGATTATTTTATCGCCGATTTCTTATATTGTCTATCTTTCAAATCTCGTACCCAATCCTTCACCACAATGGCAACCGTACCTGATCAATCAACGATTCTCTCGCAACTTAGACGTAAACGTGGCGAAATAAAAAGCAGGATCACTAGACACAAAACTTTTATTTCTACTTGCGGCGATGCATCCGATTCACTTACATTAAAGGTAAAATTAGAGGCGTTAGAAGATTATTTTAAGAAGATATTTGACATTCACGAGGAAATACAAAATCTGGAGACAACGGAAGCATCCATCAACGCAAATTATGCAATTTTAGAAGAGATGGAAAACGACTACCAAGAGGTCATAATCACCACTCGAAAACTTATTAAAAATGCAGAGGCAAAGGAAACCGTTCCTAACCAATTACCCTCCAGTTCCGGTAATTCGGACATTGTATCAGCATCCCAGCTAACTAGAAACATCAAACTTCCAAAAATTGAACTCCCGAAATTGGATGGAAAGATAGAGAATTGGCACGCTTTTCGTGACAGATTTGTATCTCGAATCCACAATGCAGATCATATTCCGCCCGTGGATAAATTGGATTACCTTAAGTCATCACTAGAAGGCAAGGCATTTCGTTCAATTGAATTTTTGGAAAATACAGAAAACAACGATGGTGAGGCTTGGAGTATTCTTAAGTCGAAGTATGACAATTCGCGAAAAGCGATGCTTCGACATTGGACTGCACCACCCTATGGTGGCTGACAACGTGCGTATACCTGAAGAACCCTTGACGACCCCAAACGTACCTTCTGATAACAATACCCTATTACCGAAATGTTTGAAATCCTTCGCACTCGATACAACCAACACCGATGACATCATACCAACCGCTTTAGTACGGATATTGGACAAAAATAATAAACCTGTTATCTGCCGTGCAATACTGGACACAGGTTCTACAAAACATTTCATAACGGAAGAATTGGCTACACGTCTACAACTACCTCAGAAGCATCATCAGATACCTATAGGCACTCTTAATGAAATGTCTACAAGTTCTACTTACAGTGTGATTACAACAGTTCAATCACAATGTACCAACTTCCAAAAGGCACTGGAATTCCTCGGAGTCCCTTCAATAACCACGTTGACTCCAGAACAACAAATTAATCGGGATAACGTTCGAATCCCTTCAAAAATACAACTGGCGGACCCAGAATTTCACAAACCTGCGCCAATTCACATACTAATTGGAGCAGGTACTTCGTTGGCAACACTTTGCGTTGGCCAAATCGGATTGACAACCCGACAACAACCGGATCTCGTGGTACAGAAGACACAATTCGGTTGGATTGTAGGCGGAAGCTGGCCCAGACGACACAAAACGCAACAAGGAGTTAAATGTTTCCTCTCAAATCTTAAGAGCGATAGTTCTCGATTCGGAAAAATAGAGGAAAGCTCTTCACCTGACGCATTCCTATCTGAGGAAGAAGCAACAGGTGAAAAACGTTACCAATCACATATCTACCGACCCAATCTGCAGACTGAATACCCCAAAGTCATACGAGAGTGCATTGACCTCGGATATATGACCAAAGAATCTGAGGAAAGCCTAAAGGGTTTCTTTTAGCCACATCAGGCAATGCTAAAGGAAACCAGATTAACCACTAAAATTCGCGTGGTTTTTGACGCCGCTGCCGCGTCTACTACTGGTCTATCGCTGAATGACGCTTTAATGGCGGGACCCACAATACAGGAAAACATTGTTAACCATATACTTCACCTCCGATTATACACCCACGTCCTGATCGATGACATCGAGAAGATGAATCTACAATTACTAATCCGCAAGGAAAATTAACCTTATTTGCGTATTCGATGGCGGGAAGAAGATGGGGCCATTACTTTACATTGGATTCATACGGAACCTCATTTTTTAAACCCATTCATAGACTCAAACGGCCTAATTAGAGTGAGCGGTAGACTACAAAGTTCCGATCTCTCGTATTAACAAAAGCATCCCATTATTTTACCCAAGTCTCATCAGATAACTAAACTAACTATTAAAAAGGAAAATATTCAAGGCCATTATGCAAGAATTCAAACTGCTTTATATGCACTCCGACAAAAGTACAGACCTATCGATGGTAGAAGTCAAGTTCGTCAAACAATTAAAAATGGTATAACTTGCTTAAGAGCGGCACCCCCATCCCTGGCTGAATATCCAGTGGGTCGGCTACCTGCAATCCAAAATATTCAGGCTCGTCCGTCCATAAATGCAGGGGTGGATTATTGCGGTCCATTCTATATAAAGGAGAGGCGCCGTTATAACAGGAGTAAAATAAAAAGTTGTGTGGCCACAAAGGCCATTCACCTGGAAGCCGTCGATGATTTGACCACCAAAGAAATTACAGCAACTCCACATTTTGCAGGCGTCTGGGAGTCCACCTTTAAACGCCATTTTAAATGTCTAATTGGTAACACTTTGTTTACCTCAACACAATTTAATACGATTATGATCGAAATAGAAGCTGCGCTGGACTCTCGACCCCTTACCCCTCTGTCATCTGATCCCGATGATTTTCTTCCTCTTACCCCAGCGCATTTCCTCATCGGCGATAATTTGTCGAGTCTGTCTATGCATGATTATGCCCACATCCCTATTAATCGTTTTAATATGTGGTAACATGCTCAAAAAATTAAGCCGGACTGTTAAAAAAAAGGTGTCTTATGTCCTTAACGAACTTAACGCACGACGCAAAAGGTTCAAAGGTGATTCTCCGCTGGAGTTAGGCGACGTCGTTATCCTGCGGGACGAGAACCTTCCACCAACATCATGGCGCCTCGGCAGGGTGATTGAAACCTTTCCCGGTCCTGACGGCATCGTGAGAGTCGTACGCCTCAAAACTGCGGCAGGTGAAGTGATTAGGTGCGTAAAAAGGTGCGTTTTATTGCCCACGGAAAGTGCGCGAAGTGTTACAGGCAATGAAAATGGTAACGTACTTACGTAGTGGCAAACACGTTATTATCGAACTTGTCAATTCAATTCATTTCTTAAATCTTAGTCTTATAAGAAGTATGTAATTTGTTTTATTCTACAATAGTCTTTTGAACTTATACGTTTTGTGTTGGTCTCTCATTGATTCTGTTACAAATCATTCCTATAATTCTTAATTTGCTTACTAATTGATTGTTGATCGCTACTCTCTCAAACGGGGGAGTATGTTACATGTATAGAATAATTTCTTTTCTTAATTGTTTAGAAAGTTTCTTTGTACAGTTACTTAGAAGGGTACCATTTGTATATTTTCTAACTTTTTGTATATCTTGTTGAAATTTACAGGTACCACGACTAATTGTTGATATGTCTTCTTTGTTCCCGTCACAGTCCTCTTTTTACCATCCGCTTTCCCCTAAATAAAATTTATGACCGGACGCCACTTTCATTCCCATTCGAGATATCCTTTTGTACCCTATTAAATTAGTTACGCTCTTTTACCATATGTCTTCATTCACTCTTTCATAATTTTAGAAAGTGTTTGTACTCATTGTCCTTCTTCGAATTGCTTTCACTTCTGTGATCCTTTTCTTACCCTTTTCTATCACAAGCAATTCCAGAAATTCTATCCACTCCCTTTGTTATCCCTACTGCCAGAAAAATTACCCAACTCTGGCACAGAACAATCTTGAAAGACAGAAAAGATCAGTATCCATGAAATCTTCCTGCGGTACTCACCTAACTTATCATTACTTATCACTTATCGGTATCCCAGAGAACTTCCTGCGGTACTCACTTACCAAACTTACCTTTACCTATTAGTATCTGGTTTGTCGTATCATTCATTTTTTAATTTAGATATATTTGTAAATATTATTTTTATTTTATTTTAGATGTAAGTTCAATTTATTCAAATATTTGCATTCCGAAGACGCAGGTAGTAGTTGCCAATTTCTTTGTCGGCAACAGATATGACCCTCAACGGACTGCACTATCATAAACCCCAACAACACACATTGTCCAGTTTGTACCTAGATCGTGTCTTGGAATTTTTGTCATAGCGTATTTGGAAAATTTGTCGAACATTTGGCAGAATATTGGCGGCATATTCTTTTGTTTGTATGTAGGGCCGAGGGGGTCGTAGTTGCCTGCAATTCAGATTTTTAGACAGTTCAAATTTGAGATTCGATCGAGCACTATTACCGCGCACTTCCTTAAAGTTTTTTTTGTAAAGGTTTATTCCAAACAGTTTCTTTTAATATACATGCAAATAAGTTAGTAATTCGTTTTATTCATCTAACTTAAATTTTTAAATTAATAAGAAATTGCTGTGTCAAATTAATTTGGGGCACAGCTGATATCGTCGTGTTTAAGACGTATAGTGATACGTCGCCGTAATAAATTATACAAGGGACACGACACATATCAATTTTTTCCATGGTCCTTCGAGCCGGATCCTAACGTCCAGGATTATACAGTGAAGTGTTTTTTAAAGGTGAAACTACCTGTTAAAATAAAACTTAAGTTTGTGCGCGAGTGAATAAACTCGACAGTAAATATATGGACTGTATCGGTACATGTGTTAAAGGTGTTATAATAGGTCGAAACATTTGTACGTCTTCGGTGTTTGCTGAACGGGACTTCAAGGAATCTATTCGCCTGCAGAGACGAGTGGCGTAACCTTTCTGGAAACAAGAGCTCAACGGACAACGCTGACGAGACACATCACCTAAAGGTAAGCTCGTTATTGTCGTAGTACCGTTTTCTTTTTCCTTTTGTTCATTCCCTAAATTGATCCCTGTACAATGGCAACCGAGGAGTTAAAGGTGTTGATTCAAAAACGAGGTATCATCAAAGGTCAGATTACCTCAATGGAAAACTACTTAAATAAGAACAAGGAAACACCTCCCGATGCTCGTAAACTTGAATTACGAATCGAAAAACTAAAATCATCATTTGTACCATTCGACGAACTTCAAGATGAAATAGAATTGTCCGAACCAGGTAAACATGAAGACGAGCGGTTTGCAATACAAGATAGCTACTTTGACGTCCTCGTGGAGGCTGAAAATCTCTTGCGTATCACCCTAGAGCATCCAGCGTTAGCGAAGAATTCAAGCAGCACATCTGGAGAATCAAATGGTACTGGTGAATGCGACGGTCAACAATCAGAAGAAGATTTTCGTCCGCGGGTAGGAAAACGTCGCGTAAAATTGCCAGAAGCTTCTTTGCCTCGATTTGATGGGCGTTACGAAGACTGGCTGTCATTCAAGGATTCATTTACATCTCTTATCGACTGTCAGACTGATCTGACCAACGTGGAGAAATTACAATATCTCAAGTCATGTGTAATAGGAGAAGCCGCGAAAAAGATTAAACACATGAGTATTATGGACGACAACTACAAACGGGCGTGGGACACATTACAACGAGCGTATGCGGACAAGCGGTTAATTATTAGTAAGCATTTAAGCCTTTTGCTTCGATTACCCGGGCAAGAACGCGAAACAGCAGAAGGACTCCGAAAACTCGCCGACGATACATTGCAGCATCTGGAATCGTTGGCAACGTTAGGTGTAGAGGTTTCTCACGAAATCCTTGTTCAAAATCTGGAGGAAAAACTGCACCCCATCACTGCCGAGAAATGGGAGGAAACACTCAAACGAGGTGTTTTCCCCACGTTAGATGATATGATAGAATTTCTCTACAAAACGGCCGCAAGAGTGTCAAAACGTAACCACACTCAAAATGGAGACTATAAGATAACGAAGGCTGCTGCGTCTAATAGTAAATCAAACTTTAATCGCAAGTCCAAGGGAAGTTCTCAGAGCACCACGAAGCAAGTTTTTGTGACCAACATACCAACAAATTGTCCCCTTTGTCCTGAAACTACTCACCAACTTTTCCGCTGCAAAAAATTCCGCGAATTGCCTGTAACAAAACGTACGGAAATTGTGCAACAATCATCACTTTGCAGAAATTGTTTGAAAAAGCACGAAACTAAGGCCTGTACGTATCCAAAGTGTTGTGCTTGTAATGAGGCACACAACATATTGTTACATGCATGACTATATGGCCCGGTTGAAAATAAACCGCCTTTGGTTTCCTTAACGACGGGAGCAATGTCAAATCATTTAATGACAAGTGCAATAGTCAATGCATTGGATAATCAAGGCATCCTGGTCAAGTGTCGTGCACTGTTAGATACGTGTTCTACGGAAAACTTCATCACAGAAGGCTTAGCGAAACAGTTACAACTACCCATGAAGAAATGCAGCATTCCCGTCGGAGCCCTGAACAACATGATAACAACGACGAAATATTCTGTTACTGTAACTCTGCAATCTCGACTAAGTAATTATCGAAAGACCTTCGAGTTTCTTACAGTGCCGTCTATTACAAATTCTACGCCCACTGAATTGTTACAGCGTGAACTTATTCCCATTCCATCCAACATTCGTTTAGCGGATCCAGAATTCTATAAACCAGCCCCCATCGATCTGCTTTTAGCGTCTGGACCAACTTTGGCTTCTTTTTGTGTCGGACAAATTGATTTATCCTATGACTCGGAAGACTTGTATTTACAGAAGACTCGGTATGGTTGGGTTATAGGAGGTCGTATGTCTAATAAGAACGGCGTACATTATGCAACTTGTAACTTAGTCAACTTACAGCGTGAGATATCGCGATTTTGGGAAATCGAAGAAGCAATACCCATATCTCGTCGTTCAGCCGAAGATCAACGGTGTGAAGAACATTTTATTAATCACACAACACGGGACATCTCGGGACGCTATACGGTTGCTCTTCCCTTTAAAATCGACAGAAAACCTCTTGGCGAATCGCGTTCTCGAGCGTTGAAGAGGCTAAACGCATTGTTTAACAAATTCCAAAAGGATCCACAGTTGCAAGGGGCTTATTCTGATGTAATTAGCGAATACTGGAATCTCGGACATCTAAGTAAAGTAGAAACTGATGAAGAAGATGGATTCTATCTTCCCCATCACGCCGTCTTTAAGGCTTCAAGCGCGACGACAAAACTGCGTGTAGTTTTTGACGGGTCAGCTAAGACAAGCTCTGGGGTTTCATTAAATGACACACTGATGGTTGGGCCGACTATCCAGGACGATATGCTGTCATTTATTCTACGGTTTCGCATACATCGTTATGTCCTTATTGCCGATATTGAGAAAATGTATCGGCAAATATTGGTGCGTAAGTCTGACAGGAAGTATCAACGAATATTATGGAAAACGGAAGACGACGTCGCTACCTTTGAACTAAATACTGTGACGTTTGGTATCGCTCCCGCTCCCTACCTTGCTATTCGCTCTATTCACCAATTAGTGGACGACGAAGGCTGTAAATTCCCACGCGGTGCGTATGTTTTGAAACATGATTTGTATGTGGACAACTTACTAACTGGTGCCGAAACTATTGAAGACGCACGTCTAATCCAACAACAAGTGACGAAATTGATGCGCTTAGGTGGATTTAATATGCGACAGTGGGGATCAAATGAGTCACGTGTATTACAAGGTCTTGCCAATGAGCAAATTGACGCAAGTTTTCAATTTGATGGTGACAAAACTGTGAAAACCTTAGGCATATCGTGGGATGCTAAAACAGATTCCATCACCTACACGGTTAAGTCACTTGATGCGGAGTCAGCGCGAACCAAACGAAGTATTTTGTCAGAGATCGCTAAAATATTCGATCCCCTAGGACTATTGGGACCAGTTATTTTGTACGCCAAGTCCATAATGCAACGTCTATGGGCCCTGAAACTTGGCTGGGATGAGTCCGTCCCGATCAATCTGTATTCGCAGTGGACAGACTTCGCAAGGCAATTAAACTTTTTAAACAATTTGCAATTTTCCAGAAGAGTTGTAGACCCTGGTTCTGAACTCCAATTACATGGATTTTCTGACGCAAGTGAAAGAGGATATGGTGCTTGCATCTACATAAGATCGAGCGACAACAAAGGTAACATCGCATGTCAATTACTTAGCGCAAAATCGCGGGTGGCGCCTTTGAAAACCATTTCCATACCACGTTTGGAGCTGTGTGGAGCTCAGCTACTCGCGAAACTGTTCCATTATATTTTCCACACCATCAGCTTGTCTTTCAACAAGGTAATTTTTTGGACCGACTCGACGATTACTCTACAATGGATTAGTACATCGCCGCATTTACTCAAGACGTTCGTGGCGAATCGTGTATCAGCCATTCAAGAGGAAACAAGGATCGGGGAGTGGCGTCATGTGCCTTCGTTGTACAATCCAGCAGATGCCTTGTCAAGGGGACAGTTACCTGTGGATTTTTTAAGGAACAAGCTCTGGCACGAAGGTCCTTTATGGCTTAAAGATGATGAAAATTCGTGGCCCAAGAAGGTCATGCCAACAGTGGAAGTTGTACCTGAAACCAGGAAATTGACGTGTTTCGCAACCAACAATATCGACTTTTTCGGTAAATTTTCGTCCTTTACCAGATTAAAACGCACAATAGCTCTTTGTTTGCGTATGCGACCGCGACATAATCATAGCGGCGGATTAACACCTGGCGAATTGTTGTACGCTGAAAGGGTCATATTAAAACTGGTGCAAACTTCATTTTCAAGCGACAGAGTAGATGAAGTTACTCAAAGGAAAAATGGACGAATGAAACACAAAAGATTGTTTGCCCTTAATCCATTCGTAGACGACGAAGGGATAATGCGAGTAGGTGGACGTCTACAAAACGCAGACATACCTTACGCTCAACAGCATCCAATACTGTTGCCGCAATCTCACCACATAACCAGTCTCATAATCCAAGAGTATCACGACAATCATTTTCATGCAGGCGTTCAAACTACTCTTTACTTATTACGTCAAAAATATTGGATTATAGACGGTCGTAACCAAGTCCGTAAGATAATACGATCATGTGTTCGTTGCTTTCGTGCAAATCCTCCCAACACAAATTATGTAATGGGGAATCTTCCAGAGATTCGAATAAATCAAGCAAGACCATTCTCAAGGGTAGGAGTGGACTACTGCGGACCATTTTTTATAAAAGAAAAAAAGCATCGCAATACGAGGCAGATAAAAACATATGTTGCGGTGTTTGTTTGTCTGGTTGTTAAGG
This sequence comes from Agrilus mali, assembly GCA_029378335.1. NCBI lineage: Eukaryota > Metazoa > Arthropoda > Insecta > Coleoptera > Buprestidae > Agrilus > Agrilus mali. Next base: position 11,741,596 of record CM055659.1, read on the forward strand.
CAGTGCACCTGGAGGTCGTAAGTGATTTGACTACTGAAGCCTTCATTGCCGCACTCAGGCGCTTTATTGCAAGACGGGGAAAACCTGAAGTCATTTTTTCGGATAATGGAACCAACTTTATCGGCGCCCACAACAAATTGAAGGAGATTTACAACCTTTTTCAATCCAAGGAACATCAAGGGAAGACGCAGGCGTTCCTAACTAACCAGGGAATTGTATGGAATTTTATACCTCCATTGTCTCCGCATTTCGGAGGTTTGTGGGAATCGACAGTTAAGTGTTTTAAACATCACTTGAAGCGAGTAGTAACCGGTCCCATCTTTACCTTTGAAGAATTCAACACCTTCACTATAGACGTAGAGGCGATCCTTAATTCCCGTCCCCTTTGTCCTATGTCTAATGACCCCAATGATCTGTTAGCTCTCACCCCAGGTCATTTCCTTATCGGTACGGCATTGGCGAGTTTGCCCGAGGGCAACTATTCAGATGTACCAATCAACACAATATCGCGTTGGCAACACATTCAAAAGGTTCGCCAGGATTTTTGGAATCGCTGGCATAAAGAATATTTGAATGAACTAAATATTCGTTATAAGTGGTCAACAGGTGAACACTCCATCAAAACCGGTACCATAGTTCTACTCAAAGAAAATAATGTTCCCTCAATACAGTGGAATATCGGAAAGGTCATAAAAACGTATCCTGGTGACGATGGAATTATCCGGACAGTTTCCGTGAAAACGGCAACGAACACGTATAAAAGAAGTGTTAAACAACTTGCGCCTCTACCAATCAAGGACAATATTTAGTTCAGTGTTAAATGTAATTAATTGTATTAAATAAGTAGTAAGTTGGTGTTGATCGATATTCTCTCAACGGGGGGAGTATGGTTTGTCGTATCATTCATTTTTTAATTTAGATATATTTGTAAATATTATTTTTATTTTATTTTAGATGTAAGTTCAATTTATTCAAATATTTGCATTCCGAAGACGCAGGTAGTAGTTGCCAATTTCTTTGTCGGCAACAGATATGACCCTCAACGGACTGCACTATCATAAACCCCAACAACACACATTGTCCAGTTTGTACCTAGATCGTGTCTTGGAATTTTTGTCATAGCGTATTTGGAAAATTTGTCGAACATTTGGCAGAATATTGGCGGCATATTCTTTTGTTTGTATGTAGGGCCGAGGGGGTCGTAGTTGCCTGCAATTCAGATTTTTAGACAGTTCAAATTTGAGATTCGATCGAGCACTATTACCGCGCACTTCCTTAAAGTTTTTTTTGTAAAGGTTTATTCCAAACAGTTTCTTTTAATATACATGCAAATAAGTTAGTAATTCGTTTTATTCATCTAACTTAAATTTTTAAATTAATAAGAAATTGCTGTGTCAAATTAATTTGGGGCACAGCTGATATCGTCGTGTTTAAGACGTATAGTGATACGTCGCCGTAATAAATTATACAAGGGACACGACACATATCAATTTTTTCCAGTATCCCAGAGACCTTCCTGCGGTACTCACCTAACTTACCTTTACTTATCAGTATCGAAGAGACCTTCCTGCGGTACTCACCTAACTTACCTTTACTTATCAGTATCCCAGAGACCTTCCTGCGGTACTCACTTACCAAACTTACATTTACTTATCAGTATCCCAGAGACCTTCCTGCGGTACTCACCTAACTTACCTTTACTTATCAGTATCGAAGAGACCTTCCTGCGGTACTCACCTAACTTACCTTTACTTATCAGTATCCCAGAGACCTTCCTGCGGTACTCACTTACCAAACTTACCTTTACTTATCAGTATCTAAGAAACCTTCCTGCATTACTCATTAACCCAACTTATGCTACTTGCCGAGGGCAAATCATACCTACTTCTCTTACTTACCAAACTAATCCTACTTGCCGAGGGCAAATTATACTTATCATACTTATCCAACAAATCACTCTTACCTTAATTACCAAACCTACTAATTCACTTATCCTACTTATCAAACTAAACTTCTCTTACGTATCCAATCCAACTACCCTACCTACCCCTACGTCTCAACATTAATCATTTCATCAATCTTATCGTAATCATCCTTTTCAATTTCTAGTTTAAGTGATTGTGTATAGTTAGATAAATCTATTCCTGTTATCATATATTCTTATTCTCACTTACCTACCTAAACCTACACCAACTGCCTGTACCACCGTAAAAAGTAGTATGGGATCATTCGTGTAATTTCAACGCGAAGCGGACACCTTCAGACACCTTATCGACAAAAGTAACAGTAGAGAGTTTGATTCAATTCCAAAAAATTGTGTATTCATTGGCTTGTTATTGAAAAAAACTAAATATTCGCATGTTGATACGAAAGCGGCTAGGAGCGACTAGGAAGTCTTCTAAATGAAGAAGCATAACGGGTGGCCTACGGGTTGCCTAAATTATACTGATACATCTACATATGACTTCTTCATCACGCAAAACAAAAAATAGCAGAAACCAGTGGCGGATTTACTAGCAGGCTGAATAGGCTAGAGCCTAGAGCGGCAGATTTTAGGGGGCGGCAAACGTTGCTCAAAAATTTAATTGTCTTAAAGAAATTAAAAAAAAATATTATTTTATACACGGAAAAAAGCGAGGCTCAAAAAATCAACAAAAATACACTATTTTAGTGCTATACGGTATACTGAATACACGAACATCTGTATATGAAGAATTACTAAACGCTTATTTATAAAATATACTATTGTGGTTTTGAATTTTTAAAATATTTCAATAGCGTTTAAATATTACATTTTAAATTTAGTATTTTTACCTATTTTTTAAATTAATTATTGCCATAATTTTTTCTTAAGCCGGCGACCGACTAGTAACATTTACCTGTAATGTAACATGTTACAATTCGAGCATTACGCTAGTCAGTGCAGCGAAACGAGCAGCTCGAAGCGAGCAACGAGCGCGAACGCGTGCTCCATACGCCTGTCGGTTTTTTCGCGAATCCCTTTGACTGATACAATGCTGATACATTACAAATCAGTGCAGCTCCTGGCGTGTTCACTTCGAACAATTATTACATTCATTATTATATTTTAAACTGTGCCTAGTGGACGTTCGTGAAATTGTGTTTTATATAGATTAATAAAAATGAAAGGTAAAAATATGTATTATAAGCAATATTATTATACAAAATAAATATTTCTCATATTATATATTACATGAAGGTATAGAAATGGAATGGAGTCCAGAAAAAATTTTGTTTTTTATTGAACAATATCGCAAAAAGCCTGTCTTATGGGATCCACAGGATGCATACCATTATAATAAATATAAAAAACTTGACGCCTGGCAACAATTAGCTAATGAATGCGATATAACACCTGATGAATGTAGACGGAAAATTACCAGTTTATTGGCATCCCTCAGACGAGAAAAGGCAAGAATGGTTAAAAGCAAAGACACAGGAAAAGGTAATTTTTTTTAATGATATGTAACTAGTTCATTTTAAATATTTATAATAAATGAATAATGTCAAATTATAAATTTAAAGGTGCCGAGGAAGTGTTTGTAAGTTCGTGGTTTGCATACAAACACTTACAATTTGTATTGGACCGGAACAAGCCGCGACCAACTGCAGATAGTGTAAGTATCTACAGTTATGCATATTGTTCCTGCCAAGTAACTGATCCTTCTTCCACACAAAATCGTGCAATTTCATCACGTATTTGTTTCACCGTAATCCTTGTTCTTCTCGGTTGATTTATGAGAGGTAAGAGCGACGTCATCGAACCTATTTCTTGCCTCCAAAGCCCTGGTTGAAAATGTCCATCAAATTCCTCATCTATACTCCCTGGAGGAGTGTACAAATTCGCGGCCTCTTGATTTCTTCTTAAGAAATTGTGTAGATGTGTTATTGCAATGATCACTTTGGTAGCATAGGCTTCCTTAACACTCGAAAAATAGAAGATAATATGCCAAAGGCATTTTCTACCACTCTTCTGGCCCTACACAATCTGTAGTTGTATATTCTCTCTCTTGTTCCTTTTTTTGTGAAGACCTGAATACACTTTCATTATATATTCAGAAAGCGTAAATGCCTCGTCAGCCAGAATGTAATATGGTATTGGTGATTTTCCCTCCGATAGTGGAGCTGGATCTGGTATATTTAAAGACTTATCTTCCAATCTTTTATACAATTCACAACCCTTAAACACTCCCCCATCTGATATTCTTCCTTGACATCCGGCGTTGACATATATAAAGTTGTACTGAGAATCGACTAAGGCCAATAAAACAATACTGAAGAAGCTCTTATAATTATAAAATTCGCTGCCACTGTTGATTGGAGCCTGTAATACAACATGCTTTCCGTCGAGCGCTCCAAGGGAGTGTGGAAAGTTCCAACGGTGGTTATAGTCATTTGAAACTCCGACCCATTCATCAGCTGAAGATGGTATCTGTAAGTCATTAATTTTTTTTTATTTTGTTCAGATTGAAGCTGCAGTTGCAATTGAAGAGAATGTGGAAAGCATAGAAAATGAAAAATTAAGTGAAACTGTCTCAGATACAGTCGAGTCCGTTGTAGACAAACTTCGACCATCTCGTGCTAAAAAAATGAAGAAAACTGCTGCAGATGAAATGATGGCATCTGCGTTCACTATTTTAAAAAATGCCGCTAAAAACCCGGAACCGCGAACAATGGTCGACGAATGTGAAAGTTATGGAGCATTTCTCTGCAACAAGCTGAGAAACTATTCACGGTCGACCCGAAACATCGTCCAACATCATATTTCCGATATATTGTTTTACGCAGACCAAGGATACTATGATACACCACATACATCTCTACAAGCACCCTCTCATCAGCCTCAGCCTTCCACATCTAAATTCGTTTCATCATTTACAACAACTCCGCAAGAATCACCCCAGAGTGACATATTCGGCTACGGGAATGAACATTCTGCGGGTAATACTAGCCCAGCAACAACAAATTCATCACAATCAACCAGACATGTAGAAGAACATACTCAAGAAGAGAGCCAAGGGTTCATTGATGAGTTTTCAGATTTCATTCAATAAAGTTTTTTACCTTTATGTTATGTTTTAATTCCCACGCAATAGCTTCACTGACTTCCTTTACAATGTATCCAATTCTCTGTCGTGATATTTTAAAAACGAACTGTAAACTTGTGAAAGAATCGCCAGATGCATAAAAACGCAGTGTTAGTGCCAACCTTTCAGTTATTGATATAGCTGTTCGGAAATGTGTATCTTTTTTCATAATTCTTGGTCCGAATAAATTAAGCAGTAATTCGAAATCCGTGGAAGACATACGAATAAAGGTTCTGTACTGCCCACTAATTTCCTGATTTTTTAATATATTCAGTAAAGTCTCTCCACCGTTGACACTTCTTTCTCTAAATAAATTTGTTTGCCACCACCGTCTGTTACTCCTTTTCAATTTTTTATAGCAAAATCCCATTAAAATAAATGCCGCACCCGCAACTTGCAAATCGCTCATCTTTAACTCGACTGAGAGAATGGAGCACCGTGAAATCATACATTTGTAACAAACATTTGTAACATCAAAAAAAGGACTTATTGTAACGTAACTGTAATGTAATGCTCACTTCGAGCATTACATTACATCGCTCGGCTCAAGTGGGTCGCCGCCTTTAAGGTCCACCCACACTATTAAATTAATGTGTAATATGTTTCACCACTTCTACATCTATTCGAAGACAAATGGGATCCGAAAAGAATTGCTTAAAAAATATAAATAACAAATATTATATGGATATTTATGTAGAAAATTAATACTTTTCTATTGATATTTCTGATGATATTATTAACAACCTGTTTGAGTGTAGAATAAAAATTTAATAAATTTGCACTTAAAAAATTGCATATTGTTGCACAGAATTTCATAAATATATTATACGATTCGTGTACCAAACGCATCAGGAGGTGCTACGAGTGCGTTCTATGCTTATATGCCGGATCAGGCTCCAAACGTCTTTTCAGGAGTTGTTTTGAAATGTAAAATCTATGCTTATATGCCGAATCAGGCTCCAAACGTCTTTTCAGGAGTTCTCTTGAAATTTGAAAATTTTCATTTGGAAACACTTATCTAAGGAACGGTAAAAGCTAGAAAGACGATTCGAGTACCAAACGCATCAGGAGGTGCTACCAGTGCGTCCTATGCTTATATGCCGGATCAGGCTCCAAACGTCTTTTCAGTTTGGGAAATTGAGAGTTCGCACGGCACTTGGTGAAACATAATTAATAAAAAGGATAACACTTCTAAAAAGAAGAGAAAAGAGAACACTTGGCTAAGTTTCACGAGGTTTATTAAAATAATCTCTAACAATATTGTTTCGGCTGTTATGCCATTATCAAAGAGTGAGAATATACTAAATTAAGTTCTAAAATGCAAATCAATTTATAGGTAAACAACAAACATACATAACAGTAATTACAAGAACTAAGTTAGACATTTTAACAACGGTGAAATATTAAATTCTACTTGGTCATTAGTGACTAATTTGTTATCATTAATTGCTTTAGATATTTCGTGGATTTCCAAAAGATTAAGTCGTTTACCTTTAGGTAAATTATGAAGTAATTTAACATTATCTATGTCCAAGCAATGGTTGTTAGAAATACAGTGTTCTGAGAAACCTGTGCATTTATTATTGTTTTGAATGGATTTTAAATGATCATTTATGCGTGTTTTCAAAGCACGACCCGTTTGTCCAATGTAAAAAGCTTCACAATTCTTACAATTAATTTGGTAAACACCTGATTTTGACAATGTTTCGATTTTTTCTTTGTTATTACATAAAAAGGTTTTTAAATTATATTTATTCACACAAATGGTATTTATCTTATGTTTCTTTAAGATACTACATATTTTACTGCTAACCTTTGGTACATAATTAATAAAATAAAATTGTTTTGTTTCATTTTTTTCCGATGATAGTGGTACATATATTTTATTCAGTAAGAGGGTCTTTTTCTTTCTTATAATTAATTTATCTATGAGAGATGCTTCAAAACCATTATTTTGGGCTAAAGTTTTAATTAAATTTATTTCTTTTTCAAATTCATTTTTTCTTAGTGGCAAAGATAGCAGCCTGTGTACGAATGAATGAAAGGCGCTTAATTTTATGGTGGTTGATTGTCTTGAATTTGCGTGAGGTAAAGTATCTGTGAATGTTGGTTTACGATAAATCCCAAAAGAGATCTTATCATCAGTTCTAATGAGTGTTAAGTCCAAAAAATTAGGAGATTTGTTGTTTTCAATTTCTAGAGTGAATTAAATGCTATTATAGAATGAATTTAATAAGTCTAAAAACAATTTCAATTGTCTGTCGGAACCTAACCAGATACAAATAATATCATCAACATATCTAGCCCAAAATAAAACGTTTTTCGTAAGGTAACTATTTGTGGAAAAAAGTTTCTCTTCAAAATAATTCATAAAAATTTCACTTAACAAAGGGGATAAGGGAGATCCCATTGGTAAACCATTTAGTTGTTTGTAAATTTTATTATTGAATTTGAAATACGATTGGTTTAAACACGTTTTCAAGAGTAACTTAAGTTCTGTTGTAGATGAATTACACAAATCTAGACTATTATCTATTAAGAGAGAAATAATGTTTGATAGATGATCTAAAGGGATTGATGGAAATAGGGGCGGCAAATTTTGAATAGCCTACGGGCGGCAAATGTGTAAATCCGCCACTGGCAAAAATCAATAAAAACATTATGAAGACTGGGAAAACTTTGGCGGCTGTTGTAGAACGAACAAATTAGCTCAAACCCCAACGCCAAAACACAACACTTTAGTTGTCCGAAGCACTTTTCGGTTACAAGGTTACCTTCTTCAGGGACTGAAGTGAACTAAACCTAAAACAGAACTAATCCTAATATATACTGAAAGTTGTTAAGGTTCGGTGAACATGGTTCAGCAGCAATAGTGATGATGTTCAATGAACCTTGACAATAACAAAAAATAATAATTAAACTAGTGTTAGCGTCAGTGACGCCTACCGACGACGATGATTATCAAAAAAGTTGTGCATGCGCAAGAGCCGCTGCCTGTCCGCCTACGCTTGGTACCCCGGGCCGAGGGGAATTCTCGCGCTGGTCGGCCTGGATGTCAAGCCGCACTTTTTAAGTCACGCATACGCACAAATTGAATAAAAAGACAATTAATTATAAGAGATATTATGGTGGGACAGTTTAATGTTGTTCAAATAAATTGTGTTGTTCAAATAAATTGTGTTATTGTTAATGAAAATAAACAATATAAACAGTCCAAGCCTCTAAATATAACAGCGGCGGTGGGATCTTCCCCTGTCTTTCCGTTACGAAATGGAGGAGTTGCTAGCAGAAGTATTGAAGACAGTAAAAACAAGCCGAACAGTTCCAGAGCAAGTCGATTTGCCGTACTTTAGGCCTGATTTGTATGATGGGAAACAATGGATTGAACAGGTAGAAAAAATAAAAATGAGCTGGAATGGTCGGATGTACAAATCACGGTAAGAGTTGGTCGTTTTCTTTTAAATCAATCGGAAACTTGGTGCCCTTCAACAAGAGACTGGGCAACTTTCAAACAAGATTTTTTGGAGTCATTTCCACCGCGGAAAATTTTGGGCCGATTGCTTGACGAAGCAGCAAGTTGTAACAGTCACTAATTTACCATAATACGTATACCGCGTACGTTCACAAATAATTATCCTTGTTAAAAAATTTAAAAGCAAACTGGAATTCATCCGATTTAATTGAAATAGCAATTCATGGAATCCAAGACAGCAAAGTCCAAGAATCAGCCAGTATGCGTAGTTTTGAAAACATTTCTGATTTAATTTTATATTTAAATACTGTACCTAAAATTACAAAAAATGAACCCGATAACAGTAAAAAATTTCGTGATGATTCACTTGTCGAACCTAAGCGGCCCCGCATAGACAAAACATTTCCTCGCCGTTGCTATAAATGTGATCGTATCGGACATACACAAAGAAATTGTCGCGAAAATCAGGCCCGCCGCTAGCTGTTTCGTCGCCCGCGTGAAATACCGATTATGCCGCTCTACGACTAGACTATTTACTCTGAGTTTTGTCAAAAAAAGGATAATTAATGTTTTCTCATTATGGTGGGAAAAAAGGAAAACAACTTAACATTAGCGAAATAATAATCAACTTTCGTGTATCCAAACTGTCTAAAATTTCATGTTCAATTGAAACTATTGCTAAATAACTGAGTCTTAGCTGGAGCATTGTTGATCTTAAATAGTTTTTGATAATATTTAATTTTTAAAAGGATCTTTCACCAGTTGGAACTGCAACCGGCAGTGTAAGTAATACTCTTAGCGCTATTGCCGTGTTCGGAAATGTTGAAATTAAGTCATTGGTAAAAAGATATTCTAATAGGGTTTGTGGATTATTAGACTAGTTTTCTGCAAAATGCAACTTTAATGCAATGATTTCATTAAATATATCAATACCGTCAATGTCTGATTCACTACTTGAATCATCTTTAAGTTTGAAATTTAAATCTTTACAATGTTTCATTAACTCATCATTGGAATAATGAAATAAGTTTTTGATAAAAGCCAAACGTCGGTAAATGTTTTTAACTCGTCGAATCTATCCTTTAAAGAAGTTATTGTCTGATCTAAGACTCTAAAATAAAACTCTACTCTATATTTGATTTTGGGGTCTACTAAAACTTCATCACTATGTTGACAGACGACGTTTTGATGTCAATAGATGGCGGTGTTAACGTCATTCGGTCGGATTTTTTTCCATGCTATGACATATTTTCGTATACTTAAGGTGGAAGTATTATGACTATGACTTATTAGGTACGTGGTAAGTCGTTCGATTTGCCGCCCTCTGAGCGTGCCGCCGTTGTGCGGTGCACGCTTTGCACGCCCGCTTACGGCGGCCCTGGCGAAAATGTTTATTCGCAAGACATAAACAAACACGCTCGCAGCAGCATATCGCATAGTTTCAAAAACAAACGTGAGGCCCACGCAGAAAAATGTAATTTTTGTTTTAAGCAAGGACATAATGAACAGCAATATTTTATAAAGAAAAGCAATAATGAAAGACGCAATGTTAATTCGTCAAGTGTAGTGCAAAAGTTAATTATAAAAATACTGCTTAATAATACTTTAGTGATTATTTGACAGAGATGGGCTCAGCATAGTCCCATGCTCGTCATTTGTCTAATCAAGAGATGGACTCAGCATAGTCCCATGCTCGTCATTTGTATAATCAAGAGATGGGCTCAGCATAGTCCCATGCTCGTCATTTGTTTAATCAAGAGATGGGCTCAGCATAGTCCCATGCTCGCCATTTGTTTAATCAAGAGATGGGCTCAGCAAATTCCCATGCTCGCCATTTGTTTAATGAAGAGATGGGCTCAGCATAGTCCCATGCTCGTCATTTGTTTAATCAAGATGGGCTCAGCATAGTCCCATACTTATGATTGTTCAACTAAGAGTTGATTTTGATTGTTTTGTGCTTCATAACAGTTGATACAGGGAAGGAGACAGGAGACTGCCCCGAGAGCGGAACAACTGTCAGTCTGGCCGTGTTAGCGTCAGCGACGCTTACCGACGACGATGATTAACAAAAAAGTTGTGCATGCGCAAGAGCCGCTGTATGTCCGCCTACGCTTGGTACCCATATACTTATTACTACTATACCCAATGTAACGTGCAATTCTTGATGCAAAGATTAAGAGACACGAATATGGAATTTGCATAAATCTGTCTCAAGAGTGGCTATACTGTTTCAGCGCATGCTCTAATAGAAATATTTTTGATTGGTTGATTTTTAAAACATGGTTCGGCACGCCACTTTCAAAAAATTTTAATGCGATTAGTCATTATAAATGTGTTTTTTATTATTTTATTATCTGAAGGTTGAGGTAGTAAATACATATAATACTCTTATATTATTAATGATGAAAACCTTTATTAAATTATATATCTATCATATTTTTAACTTTATTCGTTGGGCCGATGGCTTTAAGGATAAATTATGTTTTAATAATATTACATCCACTTATATTTAATTGCCTAAAAATTGTTGCTTCAGGCTGAACAAAGAAAACAATGTTCTCGGCGTGATTTCTCCATAATAATGTCTTAAATAAATCACAGAACAGCACCTGTGATAGCACTTCCACTTTGTCCTTTGAAATAAGGGGTAATCACTTCTTTAACAAAAGAGGCAAACGCACCAAAAACGTTATTTTCGTTTCGTTTGGTTCGTTTGGTTTGGGTTATTTTGGTTATGTTTGGGTAATGTCAGTTAAGTGATAAAGTAGTCAAGCAATGTTGCCAGATCGAAAATGACAAATAAGCATCAAATATATCATTTCATCTAAACATTTATCTGCGATCCTGCATACTTAATATAATTTTTCAGATAGTTGTTCTACTCATCAAAACTACTATGATCAAAATTTATCACATATTTTAACATATATTTTTTTTGTACTCTCTGAAATTAGTTATATTTTTGATTTACATTCCTCCGTACTCATCTATACTAAATCAATCAAGGTATCTTCCTGAAGTGGCTAGTATGACTGAAGTCATAATTCAACACAGTGAATCGAACACGGACTTTAAATACATGTTAATTGGTGACTTCAATTTTCCTGGTTACACCTGGACACTTGAAGAAGATATTGTTGTATCCAGTGGTCGTCATCCATCTATTCCTGTTCGTGAAGCTGTTCAGTGCGTTTCTATGACCATCAACGCTCTTGGACTGCAGCAGCTCGTTAACACACCAAACTCGGCTGGGAATTTCCTTGACCTATGTTTTGCTGACCTTAGTACAGTCTGCAGAGTAAGTGTTAATCCGTTATTATGCCTTGACTCTTTTCATCCAGCTTTTGAAGTTGCGGTTCCGCTCCATAGTATTAATAAGCGCGTATTGTATCGACCTAGATTCGATTTTGTGAAGGGGGACTATGCACGTGCATGTGAGGACTTAAACAACATAAATTGGCTTGAATTATTTTCAAGTGCGCAGTCATTAAATGATAAAGTTGAGTTGTTTTATAAAGAAATTTTTATGATTATTACGTGCAATATCCCTGTACATGCTCGTGTATATTCTACCTTTCCGGCGTGGGTAGGCCCAGAGCTTAGGTATGCTATTCATGAAAAAAAGAGATTGCATACTCTCTATCGCCATTTAGGTTCTGAGTATTTGTATGAAGAATTTAAAAGATGTAGAGCATATTGTAAGCGTTTATCGAATACAATGCGTTATAACTTTATTGTAAAATTGGAGAGCAATATTAGAAAAGATAACAGAGCGTTCTGGAAATATGTAAATAAAAAAGGAAAAGCCTCTGACTTTCCCGACACAATGTTTTTATTAGATAGTAAAGTTAGTAATTCAGGTGATAAATCAAATTTGTTTGCAATTCATTTTGCCTTAAAGAATGTTAGTGGTTCGGTCACAGTGATCGATGAATCAACTTCGAAACCAGCGTCAACATGCCTAGACTCTATTCAGCTGAGTTCTGCGAGCGTGTTAGAGGGGTTACTCAGGGTGGGTGACTCGTTGGCCACTGGGGCCGATGGACTGCCAGCCTTGTTCTTATCTAAATGTGCCTCGAGCCTTGCTGCTCCTCTGTCACTGCTTTTCAACGAATCATTGAGTAATGGTATTTTTCCAGACAAATGGAAATTGTCCCATATAAAACCCATCTTCAAAAAGGGCGATAAAAATGACATTGCAAATTACCGTCCTATAACTATGCTCGGTAATATTGCTAAATTATTTGATGCGCTTGTTTTTGGTAGCATTAATGAGTTTTTAAGTGGGCGGATGGCAGAGCAGCAGCATGGCTTTCTAAACGGTAGGTCAACCGTGACAAACTTGAGTGTGTTTAAGGATCTTATAGCTGAGGGTATGTCACAGGGTGAACAGACTGACGTTATATATGCTGATTTGGGGGCGGCTTTCGACACGGTTAATCATAACTTTTTGTTGAAGTGTCTTGATATGATAGGTTTGGGAAATCTCCTACTGAAGTGGGTCGAATCTTACTTGACCAACAGACGTGCGGTGGTTCTAGTAGATGGAACTGAATCTGACAGTTTCGAGATTGTAAACGGAGTTCCTCAAGGATCTCATTGTGGGCCTCTCTTGTTCCTGGTTGCTATTAATAATGTCACCAATTGTCTGTCTTTCTCCCGTTGTATTATTTTCGCTGACGATACTAAGATAGTAAAGAGAGTGCGCACTCCGAGTGATGCTGAGGACCTCCAGAGTGATCTAAACTCCTTGTATGAATGGTTCACTACTCGTGGTTTTGTATTTAATATCGAAAAGTGCTCTGTAATTTCCTTTCCAAGCAAACGGAACCCTATTGAGTTCAATTATTCTATTAATGGTCAAAATTTAAATAGAGTGAGTGAGATTAGAGACCTGGGAGTTATCTTTGACTCCGAGCTCAAGTTTACCTCTCACATTAACTTTATAATCAACAAGGCTTCTAGAACTCTATTTATGATCATGAGATATGGCTCGGAGTTCAAGGATCCCGAAACTCTTGTCTTACTCTTCACGTCACTGATTCAATCAGTCCTAATGTACGCGTCACAGATCTGGTCCCCATCTCGAGAATATTTATCGAAAAGGATTGAAGCTATAAGACATCGTTTCCTTAGATTTATGTCATTCAAATTGCACTGCCCTATGACCTCGATCTCTCACGATTACACGACTGTTGCCAGTAGGCTTGGCCTGCCGACACTGTCTTCTCTCAGAGACTACAATGATGTACTGTTTCTATATAAGTTACTACGCAATTTTGTTGATTGTCCAGACTTGCTAGCATCAGTTAACTTCTATTTCCCGGGCAGAATGTTGAGAGGGAGAAATCAAGATTTTTACGTAGACAGTGCGCTATTACCTCGCTCAGTTATTCATAGAATTATGTCTCTGGCCAACTCGATTTCCGATAGAGTAGACTGGTTTGCAGATTCATTCGGCGAATTTAAATTTAAAGCCAAAAGTGCATTATTATCGATTAAATGATCGACTGACATTCCTTTACGATTGATTTTCTATTTAGTTGTTTCTCATTCTTTTATAAGTTAAAATTTCTGTTTTCTATTCTTTGCTTTTGTAATTTATTTTTTGTATTTTGTTTTATGTGCAACACATTTCCTTTATGATTGATTTTCTATTTAGTTGTTTCTCATTCTTTTATAAGTTAAAATTTCTGTTTTCTATTCTTTGCTTTTGTAATTTATTTTTTGTATTTTATTTTATGTGCAACACATTTATTAATTTAATAATACTTACAGTGTATTATATTCCTTTAGTCACTATATATATAAGAAATGTTTTTTTTTTTTTTGCTTTGTAAAGGGAGCTGTCTCCCGTTGATATTATAAACAATAAACAATAAACAATATATTTCCACAATTCGTAAAAAATAAATGAACTGTAATCTACCGTAAAAACGGTAGATTTGGCGGTGCAAAGAAAAGAGAAGGACAGGCACGCGAGCGGACTTTACCAATAATAGCACGCCATTCAGCGCAGACTCCGTTGGACCATTGTCATCTATGAGATAGACTTATGTGGTTTGGATATCTCCGTTTCATATTGTTTGCATCAAAATCCACTCATTGTGTAAATGGTTAACCTGAAGTATATGTATGAGGACCGTGCTTCTAGACTTTTGCGCCAACTAGTGGCAAGTATCCAAAGCAGTTGGGATCATGTATATAACGTAAACATACGTGATTTACTTTTTAATAATTATAAATAAAAAATATTAAAGTTTTTTTATCAATGTCAGCTTCGAGGAAAAATTGTTGTATTTTCGGATGTAATAATACATCACGGCGAGAACGTGGATTCAGTGTGGAAGTGAAATTTTATAAATTTCCAGAGAGCGTGTTAGGAGCCTCATGGAAAATAGCAAAACGTAAACAGTGGATAAATGCAGTGAAAAATTACGTGTAAGTATAATATTAAAGAAAATTTAAAAAAATCAACAGTAACATTCAGTAAAATTATTACATTTAAATGTGACTTATATGAAAATTAATCATTTTGTGGGTGAAATATCAAATATTTGTGACATTTATATTATAATTATGGCTTAACCTCTAAACTATTTTCTTTGATTTCAGAGAAAATCCGAAAGACTGGGTACCGAATAAATATTCAAGAATTTGTAGTACCCATTTTGTAAATAATGAAAAATCAGAGCATCCGTTACATCCATCTTATGTTCCTTCGATTTTTCCTGGACGTGAAAATATAAAAAGAAACATTCAATCCTTAGAACGTTTCCAACGAGTCAGAAATCGTGAAACAAACGCAGTCCACATCAATAAATGTATTGACAGTGAAAAAAATAGAAATAATATTAGCATCGAAAATATGATGGATACAGTAATGGAGCCCGGTGATGAAGAACATGCAAGTAGTGTTAAAGAAAATCAGAGTGAAATTCATGTTGAAACTGTTATGATGAAGCCTGTGCAACGGAGCATAAGTTGTCAAACAGAAATAGTCACAGACGAAGTTTATGAAGATATGACATATTTTTTTTGTAATCTCAACTATGATAACGATTTAAGCACGGCATCAGTACAGGTTAATATTCCAATAAAAAAAACACAAAATAAAATGTGTGAAGCCAACATACCAATTATAAAAAATGTTCAAGATTCGAGTTGTGATCCAATAAATATAGATATTAGTAAATCTTGTCAAGGTTTTCATGGACTCTCTTCAATTAATACCGATGAGGCAATGAGCAGCTTAACGGGTGTAACATTAGCAATTTTTTCATGGCTTTTAACTATGTTGCCAGACTGTAAAGCCTCAAAAGTAGACAAAAAAACAAGTTTCCTGATAACATTAGTTAAATTGAAGACGGGTTTATCATTTACTGCATTGGCAGTACTTTTCAATATTCATCGAACTTCTGCCCATAGGATATTTGTGAAACACATACAGCAGTTAAATATTTTGCTCCAAAGTTTTATTGTTTGGCCATCAAAATCAACAATACGTGCATCTCTACCAGAATCTTTTAAGCGGCATTATCCAGACACGCGTGTGATAATTGATTGTACTGAAGTTTACACTGAAGTACCACCAGAAGTGAGACAAAAAGTATTAATGTATTCTGAATATAAACATCATCATACTGTCAAGTTTATGGTGGGTTGTGCGCCAGATGGATTTATAAGTTATGTCTCCAAATGTTATGGTGGCCGTGCTGGTGATTGCTTCATTACAAACGATTGTGGTTTGATTGATTTAATTGAGCCCGGTGACGTTGTTCTTGCTGACAAAGGATTTCCCCAGATTAAAACTCAAGTCGAAAATAAAAATGCTATTTTCATCATGCCTCCTTTTGGCCACAAAGATCAATTCACTCCTGAAGAAGTTGACGAAACATATAACATTGCTTCTGTGAGGATACATATAGAACGAGTAAATCAACGAATTAAAGACTTTAAAATTCTATCTAAAGTACCTAATTCATTATTTCCTCACATTGATGAAATTGTTTTTGTTATTTGTGCTTTGGTAAATGTACAGAAGCCATTGTTTAAAGAAAAAGAAGTTAACGAATGAAACTTTTACGGACAATTGTAAAAAGCAAATTAAATTTCTAATTGTATTTAATAAAAATGATTTAATTGTTTCCAAAAAGCAAAAGTTTTATTTCCTTAATTAATTTCACATTTGATGTTTATAATTTCTTTGTTTTATAAGTAACTCTGACAAGATAAGTACAGCCTCAGAAAAGATAAATATATTTAAATTATATTATTTGCTAGTAATTATAAATATTTGTAACGAAGATAACATATATTAAGCTATTCGTAATTAATCCGTACCAAAAATAATTTCTTAAGATAATAAAAATAATTTTAGGTATTTTGAAAATTTCAACAGTCTTAGAAATAACAACTACTACATAATTTTTTTTAATATTGCCAAATTAATGCTTATCTTTGATAATTAATCTGTCAATTTATAATTAACTATTCTTAATGTCAATGTAGTATCACATTTGGTCGATTGCGAAATTATTCTTAGGTCATTTTATAATTTATAACTAAAAAGTAATGTACTAATGATAATTATAAATGTACTCTTACTCTGTAGAGTATTTGGAGTATAATTTTGGTATGTATTGCATGAAATAAAACTGCTCAAGATGAGGTACTAATTTAATCAACAATTGATTGTCACGTTGAATGGTAAGTAACACACTACCTTTAGGCGAGTACACGTACAAATCACAAAAATTTATATTAGTCACATACATCTGAAGTTGGACCTGAATGTTAATCGAATGCGTTGTACTTAAATGTAATCCATTCTCATCGACTTTTAGATATGGAACATTAGACTGGTTTGAATCGTCATCCCAAACAGGAATATCGCGACAATTATAAGGACATTTAATTTCTATAAGTCGCTTTTGCCATACTTCATTCCCATAAACGAGGATTGCATCCGGAGAACAGCATAGCCACGGTTGTTGTAGACTAATTATTACACCAACTTTAACAATCTTCCACTTTGGATCAACTACCTGTCGATACTCTTTTAGTGCTAAATCCTCATTGTTTATTCCGTAGGTCAACGCTGCATTTTTAATCATTTTTGGGTATAACATATCTGTCACAACTTTTTCAACATTAAAACGTTGACCTTTCAGCCTGTATCCATTACTAGCAGTTATTCGCAGTGCTCGTTGTGCAAACCATTCACTACTTCTAGATTGTTGAATAGTTAAAAGCTTAAATTTAATGCTGTCCTAGCATCACAACATATCTTTTTTTGATAGAATGTGTACATTTCCTTGGTAAGTATAACTTCCTGACTAAATATTACATTCGAATTTTGCAATGTAAATATATCATTCACTACTTTTTTTGCTTTCTTCTCGAGGTCTTCTTTAGCTTTAACTTGTATCATTTCTAACATTGATCCTGCTGGTGTTATTGCAATATCTTCTTTCTCTTCAAGCTCCAAGATTTTTCGAAGCGGTGTATTTTTCAAAGATTCAGGCATACTTGCTACTGTAAGTTTAATAGGTTTTAACTGAGTCATTTCAGCAGACAAAACTGGGGGAGGAAAGAGTTTAGACATCCTTTCACCTTTGTCGTACCCTAGTAATTGCTTCTGAGTAGGCTTACCCCATTGCTGAGAATGACTCGTTTTCGATGAGGATGTTTCAGGAGAATTGACGTACTCAATTAACGCACATATATGCTTACACTTGCCCCCAAGACCAGCTTTACAGGTGCAAACAGCGGTACTAACGTGTCGGTTTGTATCAACCTGAAAATAATGATTATATAATTTGTTGGAAATGTAATTAGATTAGATATTTAAGATTTTACATTCAGCTGCTTGATCAGTCCATGTCCAGATTATGTTATCGCTTCATAAACATATACAATTCGATAATATATTCTGAGTACTTTTAATGACTCATGTCCAACGCTTTCAACGGCCTTTTTTTTGCACGTGTGCAATATAAAAGCATATCTTTGTATAACCCTCACACAGTTAGTCAGTGTTTGTTCATACTCAGTAACCTGTAACCTTTGTTGTTCGTTGTTCCTAATATAAACTTAATCAAACCACCGATTTGATTTTATTCAACAGGTTATGGGCCCAGGTACGTAAGGGTGCCACGGAATAAAATAAAAATCGCGTTCGAGTCGTGAAAAGTAATCGCGTAGTTTGCCGTCGGTTCGAGTCCGTGTTTTAAGTTTAAAATGGCAACAGCAACGAAAGTTGACCTGGTGAACACACCAAAGTTTGATGGATCAAATTTCCAACTGTGGAAGTTCAGCATACAGATCCTCTTCAAATCTGAAAAACTTCTGAATGTGGTGACTGGTGAAGAAAAGGAACCGGAAGTCAAAAGTTCCCCAGAATGGGCAGTATGGGATTCCAAGAATACTCGAGCTCAGGTACTCCTTTTGGCAACAATCACCCAAGATCAACTTCAGTATCTGCTAAACTGTGAAGATGCAGCAAAAATGTGGGCCAGGTTGATGTCCATCCATGAGCAAAAAACAGAAATATCCAAAGAACTTCTCTGGCAAAAGTTCTACGAATACAGGATGGCTGAAAATGGAAAAATTGCAGACCACATTTCAACAATTGAATTATTGGTAAAACAACTGAAAGATGTCAGTGAAGAAATAAGCAACAGTGCAATTTGTTCAAAGGTAATAAACAGTTTACCATCAAGATACAACAATTTTCGGACAGCGTGGGATTCAGTCGCACATGACCAACAAACATTCGAAAACTTGACGGCGAGGTTATTAAAAGAAGAATCACGAATGGCCAATGATGAAACCGAAATATCTCGTCTTGCGCTAGAAGTCAAAGCACTGCAATCAAAACTAGATGCAACAAATGACAAGAAGAAAAACGTCAAAGAATTAAAGCAGAAAACTAGCTGTCACTACTGCAAGAAACCGGGTCATTGGGCTCGTGAATGCAAAAAGAGAATTGCAAACAGTAAGAAAAACGAGAAGAAAAATCTCAAGAAAGATATAGGAGGATCCAAAAGTGACGGAGCTGCATACATATGTGACATATCCTCCTTGTATTTATCGAGTCAGTGCGCAGAAAAATCCGAATGGATATGTGACTCCGGAGCTAGCGTTCACATGACCAGCGAAAAACAATGGTTTGTGGATATGAAGCCAATTGACAAGCCAACATATGTCAAAATTGCAAACGACAAAAAGATAGCTGCAACAGGAATTGGTACTATCGAAATCCAGGCCTTTGTCGACGGACAGTGGTTTAACAGAACAATGTACAACGTCTTATATATTCCAGAACTTCGCCATAATTTGTTTTCAGTGGGAGTAATGACGGACAGAAGTTTCACATACCACTCGTACAAAAATCGATGTGAGTTTCGCGACCGTGAAGGAAAAGTGTCGTGCGTCGGTACGCGGAAAAACAATTTATGGGTGATGAACTTTCGAGTAAAAATTCCGTTTGAATGCAACGTGAGCAGCAAAACCTCAATGAAGTTATGGCATGAACGCCTGGGGCATGTTAATACAAAAACAATAAAGAAGACAGCTGACAACAACATGGTCAAGGATTTACAAGTTGACAACGATGAAGATTTCTTCTGTGAACCATGTCAATTGGGCAAGCAAACCAGAAAGTCGCATAAAACTTCAGCGAGAACACATTTTGAAAAACCAGGTGAAGTAATTCACACTGATGTGTGTGGTCCGATGAATATCCCATCCCCAAGCGGATCAAGATATTTCGTATTATTTAAAGATGGCTGCAGTGGTTATCGAATTGTTTATTTTCTAACCCACAAGTCAGGCGTTTTAAGTAAATTCAAAGAATACAAAAATCTCGTTGAAAACCAAACAGGAAATAAAATAAAAGCCTTGCGAAGCGACAGAGGCAAAGGTGAATATGTCAACAAAGAATTTGAAGATTTTCTAAAGAAAGAAGGCATTATTCATGAATATTCAGCGCCATACACGCCAGAACAAAACGGCAGATCTGAACGAGAGCTAAGAACTATAGTTGAAAGCGCCCGTACTATGCTGATCAACAAAAATGTGTCAAAAGAGTTATGGCCTGAAGCCGTAAATACTGCGGTCTACATTTTAAACAGAACCGCATCAAGTCAAGTTGAAAATATGACACCTTTTGAAAAATGGTTTCAAAGAAAACCCGAAATTAAGCACTTAAGAATTTTTGGAAGCGTGGCATACATGTCAATTCCTCAACAATTCCGAAAGAAATGGGATCAAAAATCGAAGAAATTATTATTTGTCGGTTACGAAGGATATTCAACAAATTACCGGCTGTGGGATCCTGAAAGAAGAAGAATCGAAATTAGTTGTGATGTAGTTTTCAATGAAGAAGCAACATTAAAAACTGGAGAAAAAGATATAGCTATTTTAAGTTTCGGAAATTATGAAAATGACAATCAGGAAGAAGTAGATGAAAATCAGATCTACGAAACAGACAATTCCAGCAACAGTGACTCACAAATATCTCATGAAAATGTTAATGACGAGGACTTCGTATACGAAAATTTTGATGAAGAAAATGAGGAAAATATTGAACCCAAACAACTAAGAGACCGAACCAAAATACGTCCTCCCGATTACTATAATGCAGTATATTGTTCACTATTTGAACCAGATTGTTATAATGAAGCCATGAAGTGTGAAGATTCAGAAAAGTGGCTCTGTGCTATGCAAGAAGAAATGAACGCTTTAAAAACAAACAATACGTGGACATTAGTAAAATTACCGGACGGTGCGCGGGTGATTGATAGCAAGTGGGTCTTTCGTATAAAAACCGATACTGAAGGAAATCCTGTACGATACAAAGCGCGTCTTGTTGCACGCGGTTTTACTCAACAAAAAGGTGTAGACTATCAAGAAACATTCGCGCCGGTTGTGCGTTATGACTCTATTCGCGTTTTGCTTGCATTAGCCGCAGAAGAAGATCTAAAAATCGCCAATTTTGACGTGAAAACAGCATTTTTATATGGAGACCTAACAGAAAATGTGTACTTGAAGCAACCAGAGGGGTTTGTAAACAAAGAAAATTTAGTATGCAAATTGAGCAAAAGTCTTTATGGATTGAAGCAGTCCCCTAGGTGTTGGAACCGTAAGTTTGTTAATTTCTTGAATCAATATGATTTTAATCAATTAAAAACCGACCAGTGTGTTTTTATTGGTTGTTTTGAAAATATAACAGTGTATTTAGCCATTTATGTGGATGACGGACTTGTGCTATCCAAATCAAGAAACGCAATCAGTAAATTGTTAGAAACCATGCAAGAGATGTTTAAAATAACAACAAATTTGGATAGTACACATCTACAATTTGTGGGTCTTCAAATTGAGCAAGATTTGTCAAAAAGAATAGTTATTATTCACCAGCAAGCGTACATACGAAAGCTAATTGATAAGTTTAAAATGAATGATGCAAAACCATTAGCTATTCCCGCCGACCCAAGTATTCATTTAACGAGTAATCAAAACAGTACCGGATGTACCTCGAAACAACCGTATCGGGAAGCTGTAGGCTCATTAATTTTTCTAGCCAGTACAAGTCGCCCCGATATTTGTTTTGCAGTAAACCAAGTAAGCCGATTTGTAAATAATTGGGGCCAAGAACACTGGACAGCTGTAAAAAGAATAATACGCTATTTAAAACATACGCTCCAGTATAAAATCGTCTATTCAAAAACCTTAAAAATATGCGTAACTGGTTTTACTGATGCCGATTATGCTGGGTGTAAAGACACACGAAAATCAACCAGTGGATATGTTTTCATAATGGCAGGTGCCCCAGTTACCTGGAAATGTCAAAAACAAACAGTTGTAGCACAATCAACAACTGAAGCTGAGTATATTGCATTAGCTTTGGGTGCACGAGAAGCATTGTGGTTAAAATCCTTCCTTCAGGAACTGCAAATCGATCTTACACCGCTAAATATTTTCGTCGACAATCAATCAGCGATCAAGTTAACCCAGGCACAGCAACTCCACAGCAGAACGAAACACATGGACGTGAAAGTGCATTTTGTGCGCGACGAATGTGAAAAGGGAAATTTATCCGTAAATTATGTGAGTTCTAGTGACCAGTTAGCTGACTTTTTAACAAAACCGCTCAGTAAAGTAATTTTGAATAATTTGCTTGCGAAATTAAACATATGTTAGAAATAAGATTGCATTTTTTTTAAGTCATATGTTTGTAAAATAATAAATAAGTGGGAGTGTTGGAAATGTAATTAGATTAGATATTTAAGATTTTACATTCAGCTGCTTGATCAGTCCATGTCCAGATTATGTTATCGCTTCATAAACATATACAATTCGATAATATATTCTGAGTACTTTTAATGACTCATGTCCAACGCTTTCAACGGCCTTTTTTTTGCACGTGTGCAATATAAAAGCATATCTTTGTATAACCCTCACACAGTTAGTCAGTGTTTGTTCATACTCAGTAACCTGTAACCTTTGTTGTTCGTTGTTCCTAATATAAACTTAATCAAACCACCGATTTGATTTTATTCAACATAATTATTCTTACAAATAAATAAAAAAATTTCCTAGCTTTCTAATTTTAATGCAATAAATATTTTTTTATTTTACTTTTATACGTACAGAAATTGTCACATCATAAAGATTTGATACACTTGTCTGTGGCACAACTTTACCGGTTATGACAGTTCTAATGTTATTTGTTTTTTCAACAACACCGTACACGTGGTTTGCTTTGTATAATTTTTTGCCTTTTTCTTCGTTCTGGCCATGTATTATATTATTAACTACAGGTTGAAATCCATATTTTATTATTTTTTCCATAGTTATAACTTTTTTTTAATGCTATTAAATGTTTGTTTTGATCCCACTATGTTCACCAATCAAGCACCAGAGAGCGCTCACTCCGACTGTCGTGCTGCCTCTATATTTCACGCACGGTCCCCATAATAAGTATATGTTGGTACCCCGGACCGAGGGGAATTCTCGCGCTTGGTCGGCCTGGATGTCAAGCCGCACCTTTTAAGTCACGCATACGCACAAATTGAATAAAAAGACAATTAATTATAAGAGATATTATAGTGGGACAATTTAATGTTATTTAAATAAATTGTGTTATTGTTAGTGAAAATAAACAATATAAACAGTCCAACCCTCTAAATATAACACTACATTAAATAGCGGAGATCCAGGGATAGGACCCCTGTCATTGTTAAGTAAAATGTGGTTATTTTTACAAATGTATAAACTTTCAAAACTATCTAGTAGACAATTATTTCTAACTTCCTTAACTAATTTAAGATTATTAATATTAATATTATGTTCTTCAGTAAGAATATGTTGGGCAACACTATATTTTTCGGCTCTACCAAACCGTGCATGAGCTAAATGCTCCTTGAACCTAGTTTGGATCGAGCGTCTAGTTTGTCCAATATATTTTTTACTACGGTCATTACAGCTAATTTAATATATCCCCGACTTTTCTAAGAAAGGAATTTTATCCTTGGGGTTACCGAGGAGAGTTTGAAGGGAGTTACCACTTGAACTGTGGGCAATGCGAAAACCAAGTTTACGAAAAATGCCTTCGAATCCTCGAGTAAATCTTGGCTCGTATGGCATAGTAATAAACTTGGTCTTACTGGTGTCTGTTTAAAAAGTCGACGATCTTGAAACAGAATTCTTAAATTTTATCTTATTAACTAATTTATCAATAATGTTACAATTGTAACCATTGTCAATCGCAATTTTCTTAATTGTACAGAGTTCCTTATGATATCTACTTTTACTAAGAGGAAAACTAAGCAATCTATGTACAAGGAAATTAAAACTAGCCATTTTATGTTGAACGCAATGATTAGAGTCGTTGGTTATAAATCTAGAGGTATTAGTGGGTTTTCTGTAGATATCAAATTCTAAAGAATTCCTATTTCTTATAACCAGCGCATCTAAAAATGGTAGCTTGCCATCTTTCTCCAATTCAACAGATTTGACCGAAAAGAAACGTGAATTTATAACATCAAGAAAGTCTTGGAAACTTCTGGACCTCAAATCGAAGATAGATTTTTCGTTATGGTATTACGTCAATTTTATCGAGCGTGTAGGATACGATGATGGTTTTACCACAAATCATTTATGACATTTCGTTTGTTTTTTGTTTGTGTTCAATTGATTGATTTTAATAACGAAATGGAAAGGGGAAGATGGACATAAGGAACGTTTAATTCATATTATAATGTTGCGAAGTCAAAAGGATACCCTTTTTCCTTCTTCCTAACTAATTTTGAAGAACGGGAACTTCTTACTTCTCCTTTTATTCATACACTAAAGGATAAACTTAAGTGAATCCGTTTTGTCCATATTTTAAACAAAAAAACATTTCGTGGAAAAGGAGGGATATAGGGTAAATTTTTATGCTCCAGGTATCATAAACTTAGTTGTAAGATTAGATTAATTAGTGCAGATATCCAATTCTTAGTCCCTGAAGAAGGTAACTTTGTTACCGAAAAGTGCTTCGGACAACTAAAGTGTCGTGGTTTGGCGTTGGGGTTTGAGCTATTTTGTTCGTTCTACAATAAAAACATTGACAAACAGCAAGAACCATATACATGTATTAGACATATTAAGCATAAATATCATGTAAAAGATCGTATCAGCAGAAATAGCGTAATCCAAGACAGACTTTTATCAAATAAACGAAAAACAATGTTTATTTATTTTTTTTTTTTTTATTAAGCATTTCTGCTATAAATATAGGTACAAGTAAAAATATAAGTAGTAGTACAATTACATCTTAACTAAGATTTGATATGATAATCAGAGGATTACAATTAAATTGAGAGTTGACAATTTTTGAGATAGTTGTAAAGAGATATACATATGTTGATATTTGGTTGAGCTATGTACGAGTCAACAGTAAAGGGCGGATACATATTTTTTTTTTGAGGTGTTTAAGGAGTTTTTCGCGCTGGTCATTATATAATTGACACTGCCAAAGCACGTGGTTGATATCCTCCTCGCTATTTCCACATTTGCACATTGGAGTGTTAGAGAGATTGACTTTAAATAGTGAAGCATTTAGATTATAGTGGTTGGCCCTGATGCGATTAATAATTACAGTGATTTCTCTAGGTAGATTTTGGTGAGAGAACCAAGGATATTTACTCGATTCTTTGTAGAAGTAGGCGAAGTAATGTTTGCCTTTATTAATGGCTTGCTCCTTGAGTATTTTTTGTGTTTCTGTTGTTGCATTTTTTTTAAAGGATTCATGAAGATCGGAAGGTGGAATAGGAAAGTTATCGGGAAAAATTGAGTCAGTGGCTAGTTTGGCAGCTGCATCGGCTTCCTCGTTTCCAACAACGCCTTTATGCGCGGGGATCCAGTAAAGGTTAATACTCCTGTTATGGGGATTGTTGAAGGTAATGTCGTGATATTTTCTTTTTATTTCGAGGATATAAGGATTGGAATTAGAGCTAATAGAGGGAGAATTGAGACTTTGAAGGACACTTAAGGCATCAGAGAATATTGCTGCATTTCGAGAGGTGTGATCGGCTACGATGTCCATTGCATCACTTATAGCCATGCATTCAGCAGTGTAAATAGAGGCACTTTTGTTTATACTTCTAGTTTTAACTAACTGGAGCTCAGGACAGACGCAGGCGGAGCCTACGCAAGTGGCGTCAGGGATTTTGCTGCCATCAGTGAAAATAGAGAGAAAGTTATGGTTAGCTGTAAACGAGGAAAATGTAGAGTTGGGGTAAGGGTCGTTCTGCAGATTAGAGCCTAGATCAGAATCGAAAGGGATGGAAGTGACTAGGGTAGATAGTTCAAACTGGTAAAAGTGACAGATGCTTACATTGTTACTATACTGTGAGAGGTGATATTTAATGCATTGGTTTAAGACAGAGCTACGGGCCAGTGATTTTTTTTTTAATGAGTTGGTAGTGAGTATTAATGGATTTGCAGGATAAGGATTCAGGTACAGCGATGATTTTTGTCAGATATCGGTAGCAGAGCGTCTTGGCTCTTTCCTTTAGGTACACGAGTTTAGCTTCAGCGAGGAGGATATTTGATGGCGTACTGATACGATAGCCCAGTGCATATCTGATAGCAGCGAATTGAATTCTTTCGAGTTTTAGAGCAGAGTGTTTACTTTTAGGAAAATATACAAAACTTCCATAATCAATAAGCGATCGTACATAGCTTTTATAGAGAACAAGCAAGGTATCAGGGTTGGAGCCCCACCAAGTACCACGTAAGTATTTTATTAGATTCAGAGAAGAGGTTGATCTTTTTTTAACAATATCAGTTTGAGGATTGAAGGATAGTTTATAATCGAAGACAATGCCCAAAAATTTAGCTTGGTTAACTGATTTGATGGTAAGGTTGTCAATTTTAATTTCTAGTGAGCCAGGGAGAATTTTTTTATTGTTGAAAAGGATTAATTGCGTTTTAGAGAGAGTGAGGTCAAGTCCAAGGAGGTATAGGGAATCTTTAATCTTGTAAATATTACTTTGAATAATCGATTTTCCTCTTTCAACAGATGAACACTTGGTATAAAAAGCAATGTCATCCGCGAATTGGGAGAGAGACACGAGTTTTGGGACATTGTCTAGGATTCTGGAGACATATAATATGTACAGTAAGGGGCTCAGGACTCCACCCTGGGGTACCCCCTTGTGTACAAGTCTGAAATCTTCGTTCAAGGAGTCAGTTTTAATTTTTCTTTCATGAGACAGAAACTTGATGAGTTTGAGAATTCTTGTGGAGCATCCTATGTCAGCGAGTTTGGAGAGGAGAAGGTCTATGTTTACGTTGTCAAAGGCGCCAGCGACGTCGAGGAATGCAGCAATAACTTGTTTTTTTTCGGCAAAGGCTTCTTCAATTTTCAAGGTGAAATTGACTAGGTTGTTGGAGCAGGACTTGTTGCTTCTGAAGCCGTGTTGACTTTCAGGCAAGAGCTTGTTATGCTCAGCCCACCATTGCAGTCTGTTTTTTATTAATGATTCGAAAAGTTTGCACAAACAGGAGGTAAGTGTGATAGGTCTAAGATTAACTCCATCAGCTTTTTTGATGAAATGGACGAATGAGAGATTCCAGGAGCTGGGGTAGCAGCTATCATAAAACATTTGATTGAATATATCTAGGAGTATCAGTTTGATTTTAATTGGTAAGCTTTTAATTGTGGAGTAGTCAATTCCATCTACTCCTGGAGATGATTTGGTTTTTTTTGTCGAAAGAGCAGCGTTGAATTCACTAAACATGAATGGAGCATCAAAAAATTCATTTTCCTGAGCAGGTGGTAGCCAGGAGGGATCCGTTTGAACCCAAGGAGGACTGATTTTCTCGAGCGCTTGATCTATTCTTTTTTTTTCTTGGAGGTTTTCGGTCGATGAAAGAGGTTTAATTTTGATCCAACTATTTTTGAAAATTTTGCATTTATTCCACACATATTTAGGGTTAGTGTGAAAGTTAATAGACTCAGTGAATAAGCGAAAACATTGTCTTTTCTTGTGTTTAAAGGTTCTCTTCGCGATTGCGCAAGCTTTGTTGTATAGGATGAGGTCGTCCGGTAGTAGCGTGTGTTCCCATTTTTTGAGAGCAGCTCTTCTTAAACGCTTAGCTTTGTTGCATTCTTCATCCCACCAGGGAACAGGATTTTTGAAGTTCTTTTTGGGCTTTTTAGGGTTCTTATTTGGTGTAGCTAGGATTATGCAGTCAGTAACAGTCTCAACAAACTTCTCATATTTGTCATTCGCAGCGAGCAGATCATAATCTGAAGAGAGAAAAAGGTCATATTTTTCATCAATTAGCTCCAAAAATTTAGTCCAATTGGTTTTGACTGTACTAATTTTGAATGTTTTTTTCTTATATATGGCTTTCTCTGTGTCTACATTAATATGTATGGGGTAATGGTCAGAGCCCCAGGTTTCGTCGTTGACATTGACATGAATTTTATCAGCCATTTCCAAGGAAGAAAGGACAAGATCGAGATTGGATTTGACGCCTCTGTGAATATCTAGGTAAGTAAAGGAGTCTTCGTTGTGTAAAACCAAATTGTGGTTATCTATAGACTTAGAAAAAAATCTACCATTGCAATCTGTGTAGTGAGAGTTCCATATAATATTATGTGCGTTAAAGTCCCCAACGAGAATACTATTATTCATTCTAGTGTATGCTGTGATTGTGTCCCATTGGTGTTGTGTGAGTGAATGTCCAGGACTACGATAACAAACAAAGAGATTGATAATTGGCTCAATGTTATTAATTTGGATGCCGCACATTTCTACAGACGGGTCAGGAGAGACAATGTTTGGTAATTCAGTGAATGCAATGTTTGTTTTGATGAATAGAAGAATTCCTCCCCCTCTAGCTCCTATCCTGTCTTTTCTATACGTGATAAATCCCGGTATGTGTTCTCTATCTTTTTCGGTAAGCCAAGTTTCTACGCTGATAAGGATGTCAAAACTATCCTTAGCACTTAAGATTTCAGGTATACGTTGGAGAATGCTTCTGGAGTTCCAAAAAATAATTTTGAGGTTGAATTGTGATATTATATTTGTGTTTGCTTTGTGATTCATTGTAGATGAATAGGTAATTAATTTTTCTGTAAATATATTGGAAGAATAAATCAATACTGCTGCTTAGGCTAGTGTGTCTGCTTACTTGGTTCCAACTCTTCAATAGAGCTCTGATCGTCAGAAGAAAGGTATTCAAGGTTAGGGTTTAATAATCTCTTTTTGATTCTCGTGATGCGGTTTTTTATACTTCTGTCAGTGATTTGAGGATAAATTTCAGTGAGCATATTATAAAGATCTAAGGAATTATTTGTGTATTTGTCAACAATGTCTTTGATGTTAGTCTGGCCTCGGGTTTCTAATAAGAAGTGAACTAGTTCCTGGTAGTTTATAGGATAATTATTTTCTTTGTAAGACATAGCGTCTTTAATAGTGCTTAGTTGATTTTCCATGTCTATTATGGAGTATTCTTTAGGATGAGATTTTCTGTATTTTTTCTTGGCTTGTGTATTTTTGGAGTGAGGATCAACCTCGGTTACGTGTGTATGAGATTTTTGCAAGGTATCTGTGCTGCTTGAGCTGAGAGAAGTCGGGAGAGGTCTTTTTCCTGAGAGAGGAGGGGGCATGATAACAGTGTCTGAGTTAATTAAGGAAGGATATGACTGAGAAGCAAGTGCTGGAGGAGAGGCTTGTGAGAATCTGTCTCCGCTCGTTTGGCTCTTTTCAATATTCTTGCAATGTTTTGCTACGTGTCCCTCTTCTTTACATAGGAAGCAAGTTAGTTTGCTAGATGATAAGTAAATCCAGTAAGGAGTGTTGTCGAAAGTGACCTGGAGGCTGGATGGTAATTTCTCTACATCTTCAGGTTTTATGAAAGTTTGTCTGCGGAAACTACCAACATGAGCGTAACCTGGGGTGGACATAGCAGCTCTGACAAATAAAATTCTAGATGCTGGTTTTATATTGTGAGTAGCCAGGGCTTCCTCAATGACTTCAGAAGGAATTAGCGGGTGTACGTTGGACAGTATGATTCTAATTGTTTTTGAGATTAACGGGCGGATGTTAAGTCTATGAGTTTTTACCAGAACAGTAGGGTGTTTTTTTAGAAGATTGTCAACAGTGTCTTTGGAGCTTAGGTATATACAAACTCTGCCTTGTGAAATCCTTGATATGAAACAAACATTGGCAGGTTGGACTATGGAGCCAATAGCAACAGCATATTCTTCAATAGTTATTCCGTCTATAGAGTCAAGGATGATGGCTTGCTCTTTGGTAGGATAGCTAATTTGTTGGGTCATTTTGGAGTAACTTGGTGAAGTATTTGGTACTTGAGTTGTTGAAGCCATTCTTTTTAACTTGGAGCTATTAAGAAAATGCTCCTGTAGTCAGAAACACTTTCAAAGTACGATAAACAGAAATTATAGATGTAGCACTGATAGTTAACACACTTATCTATTTACTTCGACCCAGAGCGATTAAGGTACTCGTAAATACGTCTTAACACGACGAAGGTTAGCACGAGACTCGAAACACAATGTTTAATTACCACAATATAGTGTAACACTTAACATTTGTTTCGCCTTAATTAGGCTTCTTAAGAAGTATACTAGACTTAAACGAATATACTTAGTTTGGACTTATATTTATATAGATGTATAGCTAAGGGTAGGGAGTGGGTAGTTTAACAAATTAATTGAGAAGTGGTGAGTTATTTAATTCAGTTTGTTCATTTATCAGTTGTCCTGTATTTTTGTATATATTAATTTCCATTGATTCCAGAAGAGACAACTTATAACTTTTATTTTCAACATGCCGGACATCATAGTCTACATTAAAATAATGTTTTGTATCGATAAGGTGCTAGCATAATTTTAATCAATGTTGTTTGTTTCAAAATATTTTTTATGTTTGCTGATTCGTTTTTTAAAGGTACGACCAGTCTGACCAATGTAAAATTTATCACACGAGTCACATTTTAGTCTACAAACACCTGATCTATTACCCTTTTCAGTCTTAACTTTGTTATTTTTAATGTGCTTACTTAAAGTATAAGTCGTATAGAATGCTATATTTAAATCAAGGTTTCCGAATAATTTTCATGCTTGGTTTGAAGAACTGCCTAAAAAGGGTATAGTTTTATAAATGTTAATGTTATCTTTGATTGGGGGATAAACATTCTTTATTAATTGTTTGAAAAGTAATTTGCTTAATAGACTATCTATAATCTTACTATCATAGTTGTTACGAGCAGCTAAATCTTTTATTATATTAATTTCATTATTAAAATCTGACTTGTCCAAAGGTACATTGATTAATAATATTCAAAATACAGCATCAAATAGCATTTTCCTCCTACTCCAGTCGTTCCTACACAATCTTTGTCCCATCCCCCAAATATTTCCTAATATGTACCTATACATATTCTATCAGTATTATTTTCTCCCACTACATAGCCTAGATATTCATTGTATTTTTTTAACTTTTTTTTACTAATCCCTTTCCATCTTAACTCTTTTCTTCTCCCTTTCTTTTCTACTTCTTCGTTTCCCAAATTTTATAAACTTTGTCTTATTAGCATTTAACTCCAAACCCTTATCTTCCATATATTTTTCTAATGGCTTCATAATCTCTTACAAAGTTTCATAATTCGTAGATATCAAGGCAAAATATCATATGCCTATGTCATAGTTCAAATTTTGTTTCCGCCTATTACTAATCCCCCTTCCCTTACTTTATTTATCATTCTGTAAATCACTTAAATATATATTCAATAGCTGCGCATTTAATTTAGGTACACCCTTTCCTAACTCCCTTTTCTTTTGAAGTTAAAAAATTTAGAGATATATTAATGTAATATTAGTTTTTGCATTTTTATTATCATTTAATGATAATTTTAATTCCCGAATAAAATTTAATTCGGGAAATAAAATAAAATTAAAACGATAAAGAAAATTGTAGAACTAATTAAGACACAAGACACATTAACAAGAGTAAATTTAAATTTAAACGTTCATTACTATGGAGTTTTGATCGTAAAATTCGCTTATGAAAAGTGTAATTTAATTCAATCACCAATTAAAACTCCCGCCAGGCGTCTCTTGACGAAGCTCTGGGACAGCCAGAATGTCTCCGAGTATTTCGGAGGTTTCGGTTATTTTTAGTGTCGGCTTGACAGTGTTTTCCGATATTGCCAAGTTGTTCTGTGGCCGAAGTTGACCTATCATTATATCAATTAGTAACCTAAACTTTTCATAATCTAATCATTTAAGCCTGATTTTAACATATGGGTAACATGCTTAAGAGCAACAATAAATTAGTTAAAATTTTTTCATGAAACAAAAAAAGTAATTATGAATTCGCATGTATGTACCTACTATTCGAAAGTTTTCATTAGTTTGAATTCAAAGTATTCCATTCTAAAAATTATTCGATTCTGCCCATGAGTAACTGCACTTGGCAACCTTGCACCACTTACGTGCTTGCTTACATTTGCAAAATTGTCAAACGTCAAACCGTAGCATCAAACGTTTTTTCAAATCCTTTCTCTTTTTCTTTTTATTAATAAGTAGTAATATTTTGAATTTCAATGTGGTGTTGGTTACGAGCAGTTTAAAAAATAATTAATGTTTAGAATTTAAATGTAATTTATAAGTAAGAAAGTACTAAAACAAAATGTAAATTGTCGATACCTAGAGTAGAAAAACGTATAGTGGTATAGTGGCAGTGTGTGGGATGTTGAACTAGCCTGCCACCTGGTAAGTATGTCCAGTACGAGTCATTTTAAAAAGCTTCGGAAGTTAACCGGTTAAGTAGCGACCGATAGACCGAAAATTGCTATTTCGAATGTATGCGATTTATTTTCGTCTGTTTGCTTTGATTCGTAATTTCCCTCTAAATTCTTACGTTTCCAAAGCCTAATATCACCTACTGATAAGGGTAAAACGTACACCACTCACATACCCAATATTAAGTAAGGCACTTAATATTCAGCATTCATAAACGTTTTAAAAAAATGTAAAACAAGTTCTGTGTTATGTGTATTTATTGTGTAAGTTTTTAAAAACGATTTAGTTGTTTTTTTAAGAGAAGTAAACCAACATACTGCATTCGACAGGTCGTTGATTAAGTGATATTATTCTCCAGTTTATTGTTTAGTAGTTGTGCCAAAACTTCATGTGGACTTTTTATTTTTAATTTACTGGTATTTTCCTTTTAGTAATGTTTGTGAAAGTTATGTGTTTAAATTTTAATTTTAACTATCTTTATTGTATTGTTTACTATTTGTGTTTAAGTAAATATTGAGTTTATTATTATCGCTAAGATGCTCAAATGCTGTATGATTTTATTTACAAATAAATAATTTTGGATTTCACCATTTTTTTTTTTAATTTAAAAGAAAAATAAGTAAAACCCTATACGCTCGTGTAAATTTCAAAATTGCCGCCATACGTCGAGGTTCTTTTAATTTATAGATGGCGCCTAAAGCAGCAGAAATTCCTGTATATTATTAGTTTTAAGTGGCTAATTGCCGAATGACCTTTTGGACACACTGACCAGATGGCAGCACATTTGCAACCAAGTTCGAGCTGGCTATCTATTTGTCTAGGGTATAGTGGTTTAACTATAGGTAATATATAATTTTAATAAAAAACGAATTCATTTATATTGCGTAGTAAAATAGAATCGGTGTTAATACAGAATTTTGTTTACAGAAATGAGAAAGTACTTATATGACTTCTACAGTTATTCACAACTTGTATAATTACTGTCCAGAGTATAAATGATTATGGAAATTTATTTGAAGTATTTACTTTTAATTAAATTAATGAATTTATGATCTTTGTATATAACCGGTAATATACAAGGAATACCTAATTGGAGGTCGAAGCAATGTTAATCTAAAAAATTTATTTTTTAGGATATGTACCTATTTAAATGGAGAAAGAAATGACAAGAGGTACTGGTTGTTGTCTATCAACATGATATGCAGCAAGAAAAACGAACTACCTGTGGCAAAGTTACAATATAATAACTTCAATAGTAAAAGTCTAGTAAGTAGAGCATGTCAACGAGGGGAAGAGTGACTTCTATATCTAGCATCTAATGATTTCTTTTGTGAAGTTAACATTAATTCCCAGTAAAAAAGTTCTTTTCTAGTAATAATTTGTAGCTGAATCATTATTATTGTTTGTGATAAGGCAATAAAAAAATAAATTCAGCATTAGAAATATTGTGAAATAGATAGGTATTTGGTTAAAATGGTGAATAGTAATATGCCATCATTTATCGATAAGTATACAGAGAAAGCATTTCATATTAAGACATATAGCTTTTTCATCTGAAGTATTCAAATAAAAATGCTAGGGGGAGCATGGGTGCAGGATATGAAGGTTTTGACACTAATTAATAATTTAAAGAAGACAATATACTTAGTGAAAAGTTAGTTTGCAGTTTAAAATGTCAGCTTGCATGTTGTGGTTTATCTTTTTCAGATAAGCAAAATGTATTAATTTAAAGTTTAGTTATTGCCAATAATAGTTAACACAAACTTTTATTTTTATTTAATGAAGTACAATATAAAATGTGTCACAAAGTTAAGGAATAAACTCAATGTGTTGATTGAAAATTGGGTAAATGTGCAGTTTATGACACTCCTTAAAATTATCTTCAAATATTGTTACTATAGGATACTGCCAATACAATCTTTTTGGTGGTTGATTTTATGTTTTATTGGTATTGCATAACTTGCTCTATGTACTTCCTACAACTGTATTTAATGATCTTGAGGTTAAAACTAATAGTAACCCAAGATTAATTTGTATCAGTGTCCATAAATGAATGTATGGTATGATATAATTTGATGGGTTTGTCTGGTAAAATAGTGTGGAACAATTATTGTCTTCCTTCAGAGACAGCGCTTTTGAATTTATGGTTACAGAACTGTTATAGTTGGCCATACAAGTTATAAGGTTAACAATAATCTTAACCTATGACAAAGGCAGCTATATTATGTTATTTGTGAGGTTTCATTTACTACCTTTTCTGCGTTTGTCTTGGTTTTTATTCCTACTATGACAATTTTTAATAGAATGGTCCATTGTACACATAAGATGAAACTTACTGGTTTCTGAAAATTACTTGGTTTTATACAAAGCTACACTTGAAATTTGCAATAATGTTTAAGATTTAAGGAGAAGCAGGTATTAAAGTTATACTGTGTCCGTCAAGAAATGAAGGTGTGAGGTATTACACTTTGTTTAGTCAAAAGGATTTAAAGGTCAATTAAAACTTAGTTGATTTTTATTTAATTAGTGAAAATTGATTTAGAAATAAAATAAAGTGGAATAAAAGAAATACAGATTGTATTTACGAGCCCTAACACATCAGTTCAATAAATCAGTTTTTTTAACTCGGCCTTAGTTTGTTGTGGATTATTTCTCAACTTCTGCTTCATTTTATGACATATCGTTTCAATAACGTTAAGGTCAAATCTGTTAGCGGGCCATGAAAGCACTCGTATATCTTTTTCTCCAAACCATTTTTTTGTGGATATAAATATGATGCACTTGGTAACAGATTGTCTTGTGGAATTTGCTGATATTTTTTGGCGTTTATAGTTCCATCCACAAACTGAAACGTCCCCATACTCTTTGCAGACATGCATCCCCAAATCATTTCCCCTTGGGGGAATTTTACAGTTCGCTTAATACAACCTTTATGGAATGCTTCAGATTTCGATTTAATGATGCGTTTACGATAATTCCCGACACACACACATCAAATGCCTCATCTGAGAATATAACATTCGACCAATCGTCTAGGGTCCAAAAACGTTTAGATTTGGCCCATAGTCGATTTTTTTTGTTTTTCAGTTAGAAGTGGTTTCTCTTTGGCCTACAGAATTTTGTTGTTCTTCCCAATATTCCGTTATTATTTCGTCAACATTATCAATTACTTCGTTTTGATCTATATTTGGTATTATCGATAACGCTTTAAGGTCATCTTCGTCTGTTGTCGTTTCAGTAGTATTTAATTCACAGAGATTTATTCTGCTTAGAGCATCAGCTACCTTGTTCTTTTATCCTTTCTTGTAACGAATTTCGAAATCATATTAGGCTAGTCTAATTTTCCATATTGCGAACCTAGAATTAATTTCTTTGGCGGTAGTTAACCATTTTAAGGGTTGGTGGTCCGTTTCTATTATGAAACGTTTCCCAAACAGGTAAGGTCTAAAATGCTTACAAGAATCGACGACGGCCAATAGTTCTTTCTCTATAGCTGCATAACTTCTCTCGGCTGTATTCAAAGTTTGTGAATAAAAAGCTATTGGTTTTCCATTTTGTGGCAAAACGGATCCAATGGCATAGTTACTTGAGTGTGAAGGTCTTTGTAAAGTCGGGGTACGCAACTTTTTTATCAGGTCTTTGCACTTTTGGAAACATTGTACGTAATTTTTGTTTTGGGTGTCTATTTTTGCATTCTTCTTGAGGCATTTTTATGGGTTGAATGATCTTTGCGAAATTCTTAATAAAACGCCGATAATATCCCATAAGTCCAAAGAATGCTCTCAGCTGTTTTATGTTAGAAGGTATTGGATATTGTTTAATGCCTTTTATTTTGTCCGGATTAGGTAATATTCCTTCCGGTGTTATTACGTGGCCTAGAAATTGAACTTCTTTCCTCAGAAATTCGCAGTTGTCTAACTGTAGTTTCAAATTACATGCTTTAAATTCGGAAAATATTAATTTTACATGTTGGAGGTATTCCTGAAGCGATTTTGAAAATACGATGACATCATCAATATAAACAAAGCAGAATTTATACAAATATTTGCGAAGGACATTTTCCATAACGCGTTGAAATGTTGAAGGAGCGTTTTTAAGGCCGAATGGCATCCTGACATACTCAAGATGAGCGTTGTTGACTGTAAATGCTATCTTTTCAATGGAATCTTCTGATATTTTGATATGGTGGAATCCCTGTGCTAGGTCCAGGGTTGAGAAAGAGGTACACCTTCCCAGATTTTCCAAAATTTCCTCAATTTTGGGTAACGGGTACTTATCTTCAACCGCTTTTTCGTTTAAACGTCTGTAATCGATTACTAACCGGTATTTCTTCTGTCCACTTGCGTCCATCTTTTTCGGCACAATCCATATGGCAAACTGTATGGGCTAATTTGCTCTTGAATATGTTTTCAATTGATGTGGATATCTATAGGATTTAACATAGATTGGTTCATCGTCCTTTGTTTGTATGTGGTGTTTAACTTGAATTGTGAATGTTAAATTATCATTTTCCTTGTGAATTATTGACGAGAATCAATTGGCCAATTCGAGTAATTTAGCCTTCTCCTCAATATTTAGATGTGAGGTCCTTAAGTATTCGCTTATTTTTATGTCATTATTTTCAAATGAATAATCCAATTCTTGTATTTCGTCAATGGCTGTAGCTTCGATTGGTTGCTCAAAAATTATAGGTCGATTAACATCACTTGGTACCATACATTAACTATAGAGGGTGGAATATCATATTCGGGCATTTCTTCAATTAATACTTCTCCATGATTAATGTCAACAGGCACATATAATTTTCCGTTTTCGGGGGATAATATAAATTGAATTTTTCACTTTTTGTTACGGTGGCAGATTTTACAACAAAGTGTTCCTCATATGCACATTCGGGTGGAAAATATGATGCGGCTTCCAGGTTTATTATGGAACTGTCTGCTCCAGTGTCTATTAAAATTTTGAGACCATTAGAAAGTATTTGGTAATTTTGGCATAATGGCGGCATTATTTAAGTCGATTACGTTGGCGATTTGGGGGAGGCCGTATGTTGAAAATTTTCTTCTTCCTCTTCTAAATTTTCTTAGAGGTATTTGTAGAAATGCTCCACACTTTTTACTACGGCTAACAATTCGCGTCTGGTTACGCAGTAATACCGTTCTGGTTTGGATAGAATTCTGCTGAAGTAGCCGATCACTTTTTCTTCACCATTCTGTATTTATGACAGAACCGCACCAATTCCAATATTGCTAGCGTCGGTGTCCAGGATAAACTTT
The DNA here is from genome assembly GCA_029378335.1 of Agrilus mali. NCBI lineage: Eukaryota > Metazoa > Arthropoda > Insecta > Coleoptera > Buprestidae > Agrilus > Agrilus mali. The sequence goes on from CM055659.1 coordinate 11,779,783, forward strand.
TCAGTTGGTAGGGGATAGCTCAACTCAGGTGTAGAAGAGAGGGTTTTCTATAGTTGTTCAAAGGCAGCTTGGCAGTCTTGCTCCCAACAAAATGGTCTACTCTCTTCTGTGAATCGTGTCAGAGGCTTAGCAATTTTAGCAAATCCGGGAACAAAACGTTTATAGTAGGTGCAGAGTCCAAGGAAGCTTCTGACTTGATGGACGTCAGCAGGTACAGGCCACTCTTGCACGGCCTTAATTTTCTGTGGGTCGACTGAAACGCCGTCTCCGCATACTAAATGCCCCAGGTAGTTGACGGTCTCTTGAAATAGCTGACATTTCTTGGGGCTTAGTTTTAGATGGACGTCACGGAGTCTTCGGAAAATTTCCTCCAAGTTTTTCAGATGGTTATTGAAGTCCTTTCCGACTACGATGATGTCGTCGAGCTATACCAGGCAAATCTTCCCAACTAAGCCAACCAAGACGGTTTCCATCAGTCGCTCAAAGGTGGCTGGTGCGTTGCACAACCCGAACGGCATCACCTTGAACTGCCACAGCCCTGTTCCAATGGAAAACGCTGTCTTCTCTTTGACATCCCGGTCCAAAGCAACCTGCCAGTATCCGCTCTTGATGTTTTAACAAAACTATTACTTGGGTTTGATATCATTAATAGTTTGTTATAAAAAAATTTAATTATCATGAAATACTAAAACGAAAATGAGCTCGGGCGCCACTTTGTCAAACAAAGAAAAGAATGAATGAAACGAAAACTTTATTGAGCACCGAGTAGTGCATCGGTGGTTCCTGTAGAATCCTGAGAGTCAAGAGAGCTCGAAGCTCTCTTAAAAAAAACAAAAAACTTGAAGAGTATATTAACAAAAAAGGTACATTAAAAGAAAACTTACAAAGACAACACAAGCCCAACCAAAATATAACGCACCCTGCGCCAACGTAGGGACTTCAGCTGGTTTCCGGGTCTTGAAGGGGACTTTCCAAAAACGTATGAGACCAGGCAATAGATAAAAGGACTTTGAGAACCAACCTTAATAGTTTTATAGCAGAGCCGCCTGCAGGTGTTGATCGGCTCGTTTCAATTTGGTTTGGATATGATTATATAATATGTCTCTTAGCCTGGTTGACCTTTCCTCTAGGAATCTTCACCCCGACCCGTAATCCCAGCTTCAGAGTCCGTCTGGAGCCTAAACTAAGATGGATGGATGGGCTGACAAATAACAGGAACAAAGATTTACAAAAATATTACCTAAAAGTGAATAAATTAATTAAAATATTATAATTTTGTCGAAAATGAAGATGTCTAAAAAATAAAAGGTAGGAAAAGGAAGTATATAGGTGAGTCCACGTCGAGCTCAAACAAACCAAGATTCATCTAAGTACTCACCAGATACCACAAGAACAAAAAAAAATTATTTGAAAAATGAAATTACTGATAACAAAGGGGTGAAAAGCTAAATTAATAATTTACAAAATAGCCACAAAGGCCTAAAAGATTAAGAAGAAAAAATAAGATTTACAAAATGCCTCGTGGCAACAAAAAAAAAATTGACAAAATAGTTAAAATTAATTAAAAAAAAAAAAACAATTTAAAAGAGCGCTTCGAGAAGTTATGAAAAATTAAAAAAAAAATTAACGAAATACTTAATTTGAATAAATTTACGTAATATATTAATAAGGTGAGAAGTTCACACAAGTAGAAGCACAAAACACGAACAGAAACACAGACACACACACACACGTCAGGCCAGTGTCAAGGATCGAGGAAAAAGACCTCGAGCACCGACCGGGAAATTTCATCGATCCCTCCATCGATCGCCTAGTCCTGCGCGAAGGTTGTTAGCCTTGATGATAAGACGGAAGGTCGATCACATTAAGAAATAATCAACAAAACTGAACCAAGACAAACACAAACTGAATCGAATTAAATAAAACTTTAGTAACGGGATTTTTCATAGAAAAAAAACGTTACAAACCCCTATTACCAGGAAAAAGAGGACTGACAGCCAGCCTACCAGAAATCAAAAACGAAAAACATTATAACGGTACGAGAGCAAAGCAAGGTAACCAAAAATCTAATACGAATCTAATCCTAAAAAAAATCGAGGAACTTAAACTCAAACAGACAATTACTAAAAATAAAAAATGGAGGCTAATTGCCTAACTAAACGAAAATTATTGGTCAATTCGACCAGACAATGCTACTGCATTGGAAAACGAAAACTAAAACTTCATTTAAAATGCATAGCACTTATAATCAAGCGCCCAAGGCAAACGAAAATAAATTAAACAGAACGGCATTCAATATTCTGCACTTACTATGTAAGCGCCTATAGCAGACGTAAAGGATAATCGTAGCCAACATACGAAATAATTTTTGCACTCGGCAAATTGGGTACCATACCCTGGCAAACAAACTCAAGAGATTAATCACCTCTAAATCACACTACGAAAATCACATAGGCAAATCTCATGTGCAAATAGCACTCTCAAAATACGTACTCTCGTCATAGAAAAATACGCACTCTACCCTGCATCTAAAATGCAAAACTCAGAAATACCAGAAATAGGCCTACAGCCCAACGCTGCATCTAAAATGCAAAATTCTGAAACATCAGAAATAGGCCCACAGCCCAACACTGCATCTAAAATGCAAAACTCATACTAAGAATAGGCCTAATGCCCTAAACTGCATCTAAAATGCAAAACTCATAATCGCCAAAGACAGGCCCAAAGCCCAAAACTGCATCTAAAATGCAAAACGCAAAGCCATCAAAAAAAGGCCTAAAGCCCAAAACTGCATCTCAAATGCAAAACTCAAACACTAACAATAGGCCCAAAGCCCAAAACACTATATCAGGACTCAAACCTGAAAACGCAGATACATTCCGCATCCGGCAACCATAGCACTCACTATTGAGCAAAAAACCAATCTGCAACTAAACGCTGCACCGCATCATATGCAAAACCAACACGCACAGAAATATGCGTCAAAAATGCACATCTGCATCAAAACTGCACTCAAACATGCGCAATGTACAACTGCATCAAAACTGCATAAGAAACCACCCTGCATAGGGAAAATGCATCTAAACTGCACCAATAGTGTGCAACAACAAATCAACTGCACCAAAACAAATGCAAAAATCTAAACTGCACTTAAACAAGTGCAAAAAACCTAAACTGCACCAAAATAAGTGCATGAATATATAAACTGCACCTAATCAGAAGCACAATCGATTACTCAATAATCGAAAACTGCAGCTATCTGCAAGTCAAAATGCAATACCAAATCACATAAACATCGCACTCATAGAGCAACTAGCTCAAATAAAAGGTAACAACCATCAAAAATCAAAATCAGTAAACTAAACTCAAAGGCATGTGCATCGAGCACCAACAAAAAACGAAAAAATCACTTGGAAGTGAAAATAAAATTCAAAAACATAAATCAACATTCCTAGCTGTAAAAAATGCATTCTAAGCTAGAATGAAACTTAACGGTGGAACTATCCCGACTTAAGTCGAAAACGTAAACTAAAAACTTTCCTACTGGGGAATAAAACGAAACTTAATCCAAAATGGAATTCATAGAATTCTTTAAAAACGAAAAAATAAAAAAATTAATTGGCTAAGCCATACGTAAAATAGGAGTGGCTTTCAAGAGCCAAAAGAGGACATTTGTAGAGCTACATAGGGAACTGTAAAAAAACAACAACAAAAGGGAATGGCCAAAAATAAATTCAGAAAAATTTTTCTTTTATTCCAGTATGCAGTCAGGTACTACATGACCGAAAAAGGACGGTAAGACCCCACGGGAACCTAAGCAAGAAAGAAAGAAAGAAAGACCTGAAAAACTGATATCCATTTCCTACGAAATGCCAAATAACAGTATTAAAAAAGTGTACAGTTGGGGTTCCAGCCCGAAGTAAAATGACCTGAACGTACTAGGATTGAGGAGGCGAAAAACGAAAGTGAAACGTAGTAAATTCCAGAGGTGAACTTGGGAAATGAAGCCAGGAATTGTTATAGGCAAATCATGAATCGAAAAATATGATAATGAATACGAAAGGAAGTAAAATACGCATACACAAGGGAAACTCTCTTCGAAAAATAAAAATAAGAAATAAGTAATTAAGGATCAAAATTAAGTTTTAAATAAAAAAGAATAGTTAAACAATTTTATATTTTAAATTCAGGCAATTAAGTCTTCGTATTCTGGAGCATTCCTTCTAGTGCTCTAATCCTCTCGTCTGTTTCTTAAAATTTTCCATTCAGTTATTCTTTTAGTACCTTATTCTTTTCTTCTAATTTTTCTTCTAGTTTTTCCATACTTTTGCCATTTTCTTCTAATTTTTCTTCCAGTTTTTCTTGTAATACCTTGGTATTGTCTTCTAATTTTTCTTCTAGTAAACGGGAGAGCTCATTTTCAAAAAGGAATGTGTCTGGCTCATAGCCATCCCTTTTTAAAGCCAGGCCAAGCCGCCGCTGGAGTTCAGCTTAGTTACCTCTCGTTTCTTCATCACGTTCTCCTAATTCACTCTTCAGATCGGGCACTCTGAGTTCACACAGTTTTTTAGCCATCTTGTTTAGTATAATTACTTATAAGTCTTTTTCGCGAACGTATACCCCACACCTGACACCAGTTGTAACGTTTCTGTGGGGGTAAAAACACGCGAAAAGTCTTAAATTATTTATTGACTATAAAACACTTAAAATTAACAAAATGAGACGGGAACTAGAACTAAATTAACAAACGGGTACTAAAACTAAATTAACAGCAACTATCTACAGTCTACAACTTCTTCTATACACTTCAGTCACTAATTTATTTTACACAATTTATTGTCCTGTCACTACTCTTTGCTATTTATTTATTCGCCGGAAAGTCTCCCACTATACTGTACTCTGTCTGTCGTCTAGTGACCGATCTGCTTATATAGTGAATAGTCGTTCTTCTGGAAACAACTCGAGGTTTTCGCGGGGCAACTGGATCGGGACGGTCTTTTGCGGAAGAGTTGATCCCAGACGCGGCACCCGTTCACAGCTCACCAACATGCGAAAACACACACACGCGTAGCGGAGACTAGAATCCAAGCTGGTTTCAGTCGTTCGAGTTTTACCGTTCCGTCTACGTATTTCAAGGTTCCGGTCTAAAATACGTTTGACCACTTGGTATGGCCATTAATGCGACGGTTCAAGGCTTTGTTGATTGGGCTGGTTTTCTAACCATACGTGCGGGCATGTGTAAATGTCTTTGAAAACGAAGGGCTTGAAATTATATTTACGAGCTACGGGCACGGGTTTAATCTCTTTCGTGTACTCGCGAAATTCTAAGAAAAACTGTCAATTAGGCTCGAAATCGCCCGGTGTGCTGAACTCGCCGGACGAAGTCTGCGGGGTAAGCATTCGTATTCAGGTGAATAATTTTCTCTATAGCAGTATCATTATCCAAGCCTTGACAGCCCGATGGCAGCGTTCGATCATCCCGTTTGATTTTGGGTGATAAGCTGACGTTTTTTTGCGGGTGCAGCCTATCATTTCCAATAGAGCTTTGTGTAGGCGTTCTTCGAACAGTGTCCCTTGATCTGTGGTTATAACTTCTGGGGCGCCATAACGCATTATCCACGCTTCGTAAAACGCACGAGTCGTTGCACTGGCTTTCATAATAAGTGACGCAGCTTCTATCCAACGAGAATACCTGTCTATCATTGTAAGTACGTATCGAAAACCTTCGCTCTCCGGGAGCGGTCCTATAATGTCCATGTGTACGTGCGAAAAACGTGCGTCTGGAACAGCGAAACTTCAGGGTAGAAACTTGTTTTTCCTTGTAACTTTCGACTGTTGACAGGGAATGCAGTATTTGAGGAATTTTACTGTCACATGACATATTGCGCTAAACGTAGGTAACGCTGTCGAACCATTGCGCTAGTCACTTTCGCGTTTGGATGGGGCTGAGAATGAAATATATTATTGACCGGTTTCCTCATAGGTTCAGGCGATACGGTCTAATTGAACTTAACAATATATAAGAGTATGTTTTTCGCCGCAAGCTAATTTGTGCAGTTGTAGCATATGGTTTGCGTTTGCTAGGATTGCCACAATATTTGTCTCGTCCTTTATGTAACATATCTGCGACGTGAATTGCGCGATATAATCTAACTGTCGGCGGCGTAGTGAAGCATGTTCAGGTTCTTGTTGCAACGCGTTAATCAAGGGTTTATGATCTGTGTATACTTTGAACGGTCGGCTTTCGAGGTAGTAATCGCATAATACACGGCGATTAACTTGCGGTCGTAGGTAACATATTTAAGTTGCGCTGGAGAAAATCTTTTTGAGCAAAAACCGAGGGGTTTCCACGCTTTATCCGAACGTTGCTCCAGTGCGGACCCATTGAAAGATCCGACGCGTCGATGACAATGCGCGTTTCGGGGTACGCGAGATACATCGCGTTTGTGAAATCGGTTTTGTATTTTTCTGAGTTCCAAGGGCAGGGTGTGTCATTTTTTCTCGCGTTATGTAAAAATATATTCAGTGGTATTTGCGTTTCAGCAGCGTGCGAAATGAAAGAACGATAAAAGTTTATCATTTCGAGGAAACGCCTTAGATCTTGGATAGTCTTCGGCATGGGGAAATTAACTATCGCCTCACATTCCTCGGCTGTGGGGATCTTCTTAACTTTCTTCTGCTTTTTATTTTCTTTTGTAGTCTTTTTAGGTTTTTAGCTGAGCATTTTGATTTAACAGTCATCTGAGAAGCTTTAGTCGAAACATTATCTGGTGACTTCATGGTAGTCTTTTTTGTTTCTTCAAACCTTGCAATTCAATCCACCAGCTAGCTACGCGTGGATGAAGTTCATTCTTTAATACAGTAGCTCGAATCGAATTGCAGTCTGTAAAAATTGTAAAATGTATTCCATACAGATAAGTACGGAAATAATTTGTAGCTTCAACAATCGCCAGAGTTTCAATATCTTAAGAATGATATCTTGCTTCCGGTTTGGTTGTACGTCGACTAAAGTAGGCCACAGGGTGTACAATTTCATCCCGTCCTTTTTGCATAAGAATTCCTCCTATACCTAAGGAACTAGCATAGATATATAGTTCAGTTTTCAACTCGAGATTAAAAATATTCACAATAGATAGGATACGCGGTTAGCTTTTTGAGTAGTTCTAAACGCACTTTTTTACATTCTGCAGTCCAAACGAAGTCTTTGTTTTCAAATTGTTAAGGTCTAAAGTTCGCAAACTAAGATTGCGATTAGCATATAAAGGATCATGGATGATGTTAACATTATTGGTTTTTATTTCTACTCTGATTCCTGGTCTTTGCAGCACGTCGATGCCAACTAGAGTGTCGATATCACCGCCGGGTATAGAAACATCTGGGTCCATGCTAAAGTCGATTTCTAATGTTATTGTTGGTGTTACCATAACAGTGCTGCCCTTCCCAATCAGTTAAATCATAATATTTCCCATGCCTGTTGGAATCTTACTATTACTTGCCGAAATCGGTAAATTAAGACGTTTGGCTACATTTTCGTGAACTATTGAAACATCCGCCCCAGTATCTACCAAATAAGAAATTGTCACAATATTTTTGTTATGCGCTATTGTGGCCAGAGGGCATGATCTTATAAAACGGGTATTTTGCGTCAACATTACAAGATTTGGATTGTATCTTTTGCGCAAACAAACTTCTTTTGTATGTCCAACATTTATTATTACTATTTTTTTCTTTAACTGGAGAAGATCCTGTTTCACTTTTTTGCATTTTTCGCAGTCTGCTTGTTTATGTCCGTATTGGCTGCACTTTTGACACACCCGGAAACGCGCGAATTTTGCGGAGAATGCTGACGAAGTCGTTTAGTCGGACGGTCTTGGGACTTATACTGGGTTGATGATGAAGCTTTCTCTTCTGTAATTTTGCGAGCATCACATGTAGTAAGTAGTTTTACCAATTCGGCTTCACATGCTGTTTCTTGGAGGCTGATTCTATTTTTGACTGCGAGTCCTGTACATCATATTCTAAAAGGTTCAGAATAATGTTCTATGGGAAGTTGGAATAAAAACGTTTTATGGCGGCAAGTTTTGCGTTACCATATTCCACTAAAAACAATCGGAGGCTCCGGTACCATATATGGCCCGCTGCAAAAACGTAATTTAGGCACATATTCGGGTTTTAGGGAGATGTAAAAACTGTCATAAGAGATCACAAGCACCAGAATCTAACCTAACCTAACCTAACCACCTCTTACCGTAACCTAAGCAAAACACCCCTTGGTGGTGCATAGCAGTTCAAAAATTTTAATCAGAGCAACCACCCCTTACCGTAACCTAAGCAAAACACCCCTTGGTGGTGCATAGCACTTTTCGGTGGTGCATAGCACATTCAGTGGTGCGTAGCATTTTTCGGTGGTGCATAGCACTTCAAACATTTTAATCAGAGCAACTACCCCTTACCGCAACCCTATACAAAAACCTCTTGGTAGTACCAAAAATTTTCTTTTATTGATTTGGCATTTTAATAACATTTAATTTATTACGTTTCAATAAATTAGGTATAAACTTTTAATGTCGTCTAGTATTTTGTCGAATGGATCGAAGCCTTTGCGTCGACAGTCTCTTCTCCTTAGGTAGGAGCACATATGGTCGGCCAATTGCTCTTGGCTGAAGCCGGAACGGGTCAGGTAGTGTTTCAGGTGTTTCCAACTGCCCTCTATTGTATTTGTGTGTGCTCCTGTCAACGGGTCTTTGCACCAATTATTGTGGCAAACTGTCTGGTGTGTATAGCCGAGTTCTGCCAGTCTATTGTATGCCAACCACTCGTCTGTTATCACTTTTGTGCCCTTCTCTACGCGTTTCTCAATGAGTGGGAGCAGGGTTTCAGCGGATCTTTTGTTAATAATAAACTGTCTAGGGTGCAAATATTGTGAAACATTGTAAATCAATATAAAAACGACAAAACTTTATGTTCACCAAACTATTTATTTATTTAAAACTCGACATATGTTCCGGGAATTATCCCATTATCAAGAGTACAACTAATACTAGTTTAGTATTAGTTGTACTCTTGATAATGGGATCTTTTGTTGTCAGGGCATATCTCAAGCCCATATTGACCTGTATTTCTCTCAATCATTCCAATGATCTAATTTTCCTCACGGAACCTGCCCCTGTTGTACTTCATGTGTCCCACTTTTGACTAATCTATCTCTACTATACTACCCTGGCCACCGATCAGTCCTTCAGTCTCATACTGGACATCTAGTGCGCTCAGGCACACTTCTCTGCAGTATGTGTACCAGTCGGCTACAGTCTCTCTGGAGGTCACGTCTGTACTTGAGGTTTCTCGAATTGCATTCTCGTAACTCATGTCTGTTGCGAAGGCGTAGGTCAGGAGCACGACTTTTTCGGGTGTCACTTTAGCGTTCGCAAACCAGGTACCCTTCGAGGCTTTGACCACTATATCTCCCCTTTGACCATGCTTTCCTCTGCACCTGAACTGTCCTAAGGAGCCATGATCTTCTCTTAATTTCATCTCTTTTCTGCATTGGGGACATTGTTTTCTTCTTGGTATTAGTCCCTTGTCTGTAAGCCATTCTAGGCACGATTCCCTGTCTTTCAATTGATTTCTCGTCAAACAAATTATGTTATTCATGATACTATTTTCCTATATAAAACTAACGAATTTTCTAGTCAAAACTATTGATATTAAAATAATTATTTATTTCACACTATTTATAAGAGAACAATTCTCTTATTTATATAATACACGCACGGTATAACTGGACGCTATAAAACGATATTCACTTCGCAACTTTGAATCTCAGAAACAGTCAATATCTGGTGACAATGAGTACTATTGTTGGGCACTCCTCTCGATGCTCTATTGAATTCAGACAACAAACAAACTAGAACCTAACCTAAGCTAACCTAACCACCTCTTACCGTAACCTAAGCAAAACAGTCCTTGGTGGTGCATAGCACTCTTCAGTGGTGCATAGCACTTTTCGGTGGTGCATAGCACTTCAAAAATTTTAATCAGAGCAACCACCCCTTGCCATAACCTAAGCAAAACACCCCTTGGTGGTGCATAGCACTTTTCGGTGGTGCATAGTACTTCAAACGTTTTAATCAGAGGAACCACCCCTTACCATAACCTAAGCAAAACACCCCTTAGTGGTGCATAGCACTCTTCAGTGGTGCATAGCGCTTTTTGATGGTGCATAGCACTTCAAACATTTTAATCAGAGCAACCACCCCTTGCCATAACCTAAGCAAAACACCCCTTGGTGGTGCATAGCACTTTTCGGTGGTGCATAAATTTATTTGATACACGCGCGGCATAATTGGACGCTACAAAACGATATTCACCTCGCAACTTTGACGTCATCTATCTCGGAAACTATCAATATCTGGTGATGATGAGTACCATAGTTGGACACTCCTCTCAATGCTCTATTGAATTCTGGCCACAAACTCTATTAATTTCGCGGGATATATATGGAACTTCGAGCTTTTCATGGCCAAACATTCACGTATTCTCGTAGCTGGTGTCCCTTCTTCTGGAAAAGCTACTTCGAAATCGCACCGAAATGAGGCCCAATCGCGCACGACGGGTTTCCAGTGTTTATAAAATCGAGCTGCTTGTCCTCGTAATGCATCGCCAGCCTTTTGTACAATCAATGTGTTTGACATGTCAATTTCCTACTGAATTCGAGTGATCAAAACTTGAAAGTCTAATTTGAGACGAAGATGCAATGGCACTGTCATGTGCATAAGCAGGCGCAAAAGAACTGGGCGAGGCTGTTACACCAGGAGCTTGTTGTTAAACCTTGAATAATTTCTTTTTGTAACTGCAAGGTACTCTTATGCTAAAGTTCCCATATTATCAAAATTTTCGAGTCTGTGTCACTTACATCTTTGGATTCTGGCTGTTCAGGTTTACTATCTCTGTCGCTGTATTCACTTATTAGGCTTCAGTTTTTCTTCTGTAGTTTGTTTTTCTCTGTTTTCACGGTCTTTCCTCATTTGCCTGGAACACAAGGGAGGTATCCCACTCTTGATGTGTGGGATAACTATGAACGTAATTCTTTATTTGATGTTGCTGTTACACAGTTTTACATACGACTGACTCATATTGGCATTATCATGGTAACGTGTGCCTAGATTATTCATAGTGGAGGTTCGAATGCTGTAATGTATATCTAAAACGAGATCAGTAGTGTTTTTAAAATGGGATTATTTTTGCAAGCACATATCACATATGAAATGTCTGGTAAACCGCAAACTTCGTGGACTCATCTATGACAGGAACTGCATTGAATACACTGGTCCCCAGGTTTGCTGCTACGAAAATCTTCACAATAAAAGCACACAGGATTTTCTTCATCGATATTTTTGTCTTGTCTTTGATCTTTTTTTCCCCATTCACATCTTTTTTGTTTCTAGTCTTGTTTATTGCTTCATCAGTCGAATTATTTTTCTGTGATTTGAAGGTTTTCTTTACTGATTTTTCCTTTCCTGTCGAAGGTGGTAATTTACTGATTGCCACTTTATGGCGTTTGGCCCCTATATTGGCATTCAATTCATTCTTATAAGGTGTGCTCGTTAATATAGTAGTTTTACTTCTGTTTGCAGATTTGGCAGACCTTCTTAATGCTGCTTTTGGGTATGGTTTAATCACTTCTGGTGAAACACTATCTTAAAGAATATTGGCCAGAGATTCTTCATCATCATTGGAGAAGCTGTCATCTGACTCATAAGGGCCAGTTGATTTGGATTGTGATTGTGTGTTAATCGAAGTTGATGAAGTTGGTGTTTGGTGTCGAATTAAAAATGGTGATTCTCTTTCTGGTGAGCCCCCTTCCGTTGGACATGATTCATTTTCTGGCTAATCAGTGGGATTACCTGCTATAAACATATCGTTAGTGAAAACGTAGCGATTAAGGGAAAATAAGCCAGTTTTCTCAAAACCATTAATTGCATGATTGGGTGTTGGTGCTCTTATGAAAACTTTTCCAAATAATCTGCCTATTTGGTAAATTGTGACGACTCTACCTGGATTGTTCCTTAGAAATATTTCAACCTCTTGACTGTAGAATGTCGATAAAGGTGTTTAACAAAACTATTTCTTACTGGTTAAAATAATAATATTAAGTTAATGGAACAAAATTAGTTGAATTTAAGAAAATTAAATTGCTCGGGCGCCACTTTGTCAAAACAAAGAAAATTTATTATTTTCCGGGTAGTGCAGTGGTGGTTCCTGAAAACCCTGATGTGTAGAGGGCTCGAAGCTCTCTTAAAAAACAAAAATATCTTGAAGGGTATATTATAAAAATAAAAAAATTTTTACAAACAATACAGCAGCCCTCAAAAAATTACATACCCTGCTCCAATGTTGGAACCGAAGCTGGTTTCAGGGTCTTAAGGGGACTTTTACTTGATCAATTAAGGCCAGACAATTGTAGTACTTTCGTACAAACAATAAGGACCAACCTTAATTTTAGTTATCAGGGCCGCCTGCAGGAATTAATCGGCTCAAAGGAGGTTGTTCTGTTCGGTAAGAATCCCTTAGCCTGGTTAACTTGATACCTTTAGTATTCTTCACCCCAACCCTTAATCCCAGCTTCTTACTTCTTAGTCCTTCTGGAAACTATTCTAAGTGGATGGGCTGATAAAATGACAAGAATAAAAAACTTAATACGTAATTTTACCTAAAAATAAATATGTATTAATTAAGGAAATTTTAAATAGTTGGCATTGAAGATGCTTTAAAAAAAGAGAGGATAAGGAAGGGTGCAGGATACTCACTGTTGGGTCAGAGCACATGTACAACACACAACAATTTACTCCCCAGATACCACAAGAAAAAAATATTAATTTAAAATCGAAAATTACTTAGAACAAAGTTGTGAAAAGCTAAATGAATTAGTAAATTACAAAATTGCAACAGTAGGGAGGGGTAACCGTTTGTAAAAGAGAGGATTGAGGAGGATGATTGATAACGATTTACGTGTGTAAGTTCATCATACACAGACAAACATTACTTGTGGTTCAGTATATATCGACAACTTTACCATTCGCTGATGTCGCACACACATGTATACTTTACGCATACGTCTTAATTAAACCTGTACCCGTTCCTCTATGTCTATGTATTCAAATTCACGCGCTTTACGTCTTCCATCTTACTCCGTCTACATCGAGCAAATATGAATTGCAGACGCAGCATTAGCTCCACGTTACTTTTGTTGCTAATATGTATACATACATACAGATCGACAAACATAGGAACAAGTTTCAGTGAACAGCGGTGATGCGCAAACGAAAGACAGAGAAAGTATTCGGAGGAAGAAGGACGGCAGAATACGCAAGCTTTCTCGCACGGCTCCTCGAAATATGCAGAAGGGCCGCACATGAATTACTAACCAAATGATTGACTACATTGAAACAATTGAGTACTATTGGCAGAGTACGCTAATTTTCAGGTGATAAATGAAACACATTAATTGAGTTGGAGTAATTTTTATTTTCTATTTTAAACGTCTTAATACTTTGGTTGTTCAGTTGCGACTAACTATTGTATACATTTAGTTTATTTTCTTTTCTTACGCTACATGACTACATCTATTATGTTTATGTGACTATCGAGATTTTGTCACGTTCGTTATATTTGAGATAAGGCCTAAGCTAGACGTATCTCGCTTCATAATAAAAAGTGAACATAAATATTGTTCTATTTAATTAACAGAACGAGTTCGTTTTTGTTTATGAACTCCAATAAGTACGAATAAAAAATTATCACAGCTTGTAATGAAACAAAAGAACAACACATGTGGATTCAAGAAAGTGTAAGAGTGCCCTCACGGAATTGAGAAACTGAACATATGATGTTATTTAGACAAAAACAGAGAAGCAAAACATAAACATAAATAAAATTTCTATTCAGTTATAGTAAGTGACAAACATATAAAACGGCAAAACAAGTTTATGTAATATACATTACAGGAAACAGTATTGAAATACAAAACAATCTGTAATTAGTGAGAGAACAATGTCTATGTGTGTATTTGTGTTTACGCATAACCGAAAATCAAAACGAAGCGCGTAGAAACGAAAATATATATAAATATGTAACAAATGGTGCTGACTATTACTTAACATTACTCAGAGTCCGAAGTAATATCTGAAGTGGAATCATCAGTGTCACTGCCTCCGACGTTAATGAGTATTTCATCAGGTTCAGCTTGCATAAAAAACTGTTCCACTTTTTTAGCATTTTCACAACGCACCTGCCACTCATTGGCTGTAAATGCACAAAAAAATTCATCACATAACCGCTCCACGTTTTTAAAATTAAAATCTACATTCCTTTCCGCAACGTACTGCTTCATAGACGCCCATACGTAAAAGGTATATTCTTCTTCCGTATCCACTCCTTCATGTCACCTTTGTTACTTCCCATATTCGGGCATTTGTCCACTTGTACATTGTGATATGGTGCATTGTCAATCACCATCACGCTTTTTGGTGGCAAATTAGGTAATAGTTTGTCTTGTACCCACTTTTTATAATTACTGTAATTCATGTCGTCGTGGTAGTCGCCGCTTTTAGAGCCAGACTTAAATTTTAGGTAGGCGTTTTTCACAAACCCCATTTCACCACCAGCATTGACAATAATCAGTCTTTGCCCTTTCGATATGGGCTTGCGTACTCCTTCATTAGAACTGTCACTCCAGCTTTTGGCGTGGGTATGAGAGGAATGTATATACGTTTCGTCCATGTAGATGATGGGTCGGCCTTCTCTCCTGTACTGTTTAATATTCCTCAAAAAATTCAGTCTCTAGAGTTGAATGTCCGGCTTTTCCATTAATAATTTTTTATTCGTTTTTGTTTTCCGCCATCGAAATCCCAGTTTTCTCACAATTTTTCTTACTTTCACGGCTACCTGTGTATTGGTTATCCTCCACAAATTTCTGATGAATTGTTTTTAGTGTAGGCACTTTTTTTTCGATAACAGTAAAATTCACTATAAATCTGCGCAACACTCCCATATCAAAGTCGTCCAATCCTGTTTGTGGAGCAGCTTTCCTACGTTTGATATTAGGCGTCACAAATGGACTGGACTCGCCTTCTTCAATTGCTTTCATTTCCTTAGCAATTTTCTGAATGCTGCTGAGAGATACACCAGTAGCAAGGGCTGTCCTCTCTTGCACCTTCTTGATATCTGTCACCGGTTGATTGGCGGCTGCCTCACGTTGCATGAATAAAATGACGTTCGCAATTACTTCACGCGTTTGCCCACTCAACACTTTCTTATGCAGTTTTGTTTGAAACTCCATAATTGCTGCAAAGAACAGAATTGTTTATTATGACCTAACCAACAACCCGTAATAACTACAATCACAACAGTAAAAACAATAACAATAGTAACAACGATCAAAACACAGCAATAACACAACAACCAACAGGGGTAATTCTGGTGGGCCCGAATGTTATCTCGCTAAACGGTCTAATAGAAGTGAGTTCCCTCCCTTGCTCAAGCATTCCATCTCCCGCGCATCTCACGCGCATCCATGGGCGTGAAGTTTTCACACTTGTTCCTATGTTTGCCGAGCTATACATATATACACACACTACTTTAACTTTTGTTTTCGAGATAACCTACCACAGCATTCATACCTACCAATAATTCTGCAAGCTATCATTTTACATGTGTAAGTTCATCACATACAGACATCACTTGTCGACGGTGAACACCTACAGTTATACATATACGCTAACACAATACAATTTTACCTAGCATCTATACAACCGACAACGAGTACACACACACCCTTATTGTTTAAACAATATTTCGATACACATGAACCGATGAACATTGACTCGATTAATAATTATATATATATAAAAGGTATATATACTTGAATATTTTGTAGTATCTGCTCTATGTATACATTTCGCCTTGTAAAGCTTCTGGAACAGAAAAGTGAGTGAGAGGATATTGATTTGTAACGATTGAAATGTGAATTAATTGTGACGTAACAGTTGTTGTATTCTAACGGAAAGTGGGTCAAGGTCATAAATGTTTAAAAAAGGAAGGGAAAGGGAAGGGTAAAGAAGGCATTGAAATGAATATAACTACAAAATATATCATAATAGACATAAATAGTTGACGCCTTAGAATGGAGAGGAAGACCATTAGAGTGGTGTGAACTCTTCGGTAGAGTAACGGTCTAGGTCATGACGAGCCTGTTCTCTCTCATACCATGATGTACAAATGTAGCACTGCAAGGCATGATACTGCGAGGACTCATGAAACATACCAGTCTTATGACAGAGGTATCCTTGTCTACAATTAGAACAAGTTCGATTCAACACATCCTTCAAATAAATTTTACAGCTGACACAGTACTGAAGGGGTTCCATAATGCGACATGGAAAGCAAACAAAGCCTTCTGTGTGCTGATTGAGGTAAAGACACCCTTGGCACTAAAACTTTGTAGTAGCAGTGGATTGTAAGACTTGACGAAACGGTTGGATAACGATGGTAGCATGTCCAGGCAAGAAGTAATTCTTTTGCTTGGTTTGTAAACACCATGCTCTCATAAGGATAGCTGGAGAATAAATGGTGTTGTAGAGAGAGAGGTGACCGCTTAAATAGCAAATATGATTTGCAGACGCAGCAGTAGTTCCACGTTGAACACTTACCTTTTTTACTAATACGTACACACACACACTTGCGTTCTTTTGTTATACGCATACGTCAACAACTTTAGCATCGTAATCGACATTCGCCGATATCACATACACACATGTCTATTTTACACATACCTGTACCCGTTCTTCTATGTCTATGTATTCAAATTTGAATTCACGCGCTTTACGTCTTCCATCTTACTCCGTCTACATCGAACAACTACGTTTCTTCTTTCCACTCCATTCTACTTTAACTTTTGAATAAACAAACTCATGTACAATGATTTCGAGAAAACCTACCACAACGTTCATACCTTTCACTTTTACTACAACCAAACAATAATTCTGCAAGCTGTCATTTTACGTTTGCAAGTTCATCACACACACTTACATCACTTATCGTCCACGGTGAACACCTATGTTTTTGTTATACGCATACGTCAGCGACTTTGTTATTATGCCCAAAATACGCTGATGTCGCGCACACATGTCTACTTTACGCATACGTCTTAAACCTGTGCCCGTTCTTCTACGTAAACAAATTTGAATTCATACTTTATGTCTTCCATCTTACTCTGTTCACATCAAACAATTACGTTTCTTCTTTCCACACCGTTCTACTTTAACTTTTGAATAAACAACCTCATATACAATCATTTCGAGAAGACCTACCACAACGTTCATACCTATCACTTTTACTGCTACCAAACAATAATTCTGCAATCTGTCATTTTACGTATGTAAGTTCATCAACTCCTCCTCTAAATCTTTTCACCCCACTCCTTTAAACTCCTATAAATATCTATGTCTTCCCTTCGTTCAGCATAAGACTTCTGCTGTTTCATACTATCTACTACAACTACAAAAACCCTAAAGATGTACTATTACATAATTTTAACTGGAGAACCAGTTCCAATGTCCAGGAGGACGTATAATCTCCTGGTGAAGAAGGTGTTTTCCACCATCGACGGCGAGGTCACTTGTATGACTGTAGAGGACCGGAAGTGCCCCCAAGAATTCTGCCACCAATTCCGAGAATACCTGCAGCAGATTCGATGGACGGGGACAGGTTCGATCCAGTTTCATACTATTAGATCTCTACATATGGAAAACACCTTCCAATTAGAATAGTTAAGTAGATTTTAAGTAGATTTTAAGATATTTTGTAGTTATATTTATATAGTTATAAATGTAATTATAATATTAATAAACGTTTTATAAGTATTTATTTTTTTATTTTTAAACCAATGATACAACTAATCAATAAACTGGAGAATTATATCACTATATCAACGATCTATCGAATGCAGTATGTTCGTTTACTTCTCATAAAAAAGAAAAACAACCTAATTGTTTTTAAAAACTTGTATTATAAATACACACAACAGAGAACTTGTTTTACATTTTTAAAACGTTTATGATTGCTGAATATTAAGTGCCTTACTTAGTAATGGGTACGTAAGTGGTGTAGTTTAACCTTTATCACTAGAATTTGGGAGCGTAAGAATATAGAGGGAAATTACTAATGCTGAGCAAACATGAAAATAAATCGCATACATAGACAATTTTACCCAATTTTACTTAAGCATAATCTACTCATTATAATTCTAAATAGAAATTTTCGGTCTACAATGTTCATACCTATCCCTTTTACCACAACCTAACAATAATTCTGCAAGCTGTAATTTTATGTTTGTCGATGACTCTCCCTTAAAGCCTGGCTGTAGTATACTTTCATCACACATATCTCCTGTTGTCAGTGGTCTACCGCATTCGTAACAATGATGATGGTGTCTCCCGTGCAGGTGTAATATGAAAACGAACACTACATCCTCACATTTACAAACCTCCTCCCCTACATCGTCTTCCATGTAACAACTGTTACACAACAGCAGCGTTGTATTTTCATATACGTTTAACAATACTGTGACAGATGTGTCATTCTGACGTTGACAAGCGCCGACTGCGAAAATTGTGTGGAAGTAATCTATGACGCGTTCCAGAAAGTCCGAGAGTTGCTGGACGTTTCGAGAGTTGCCTAGAAACGTCCATAATACTATATAAGGAACAGCGTTGGACAGTTTGACAGTATTTGATAGAAGAGAGCGACAGAGATAAGTTCGAAGAGAAGATAAAGCGATTGACGAGCGAAATAGTTATAGAGTTATTGTTGTTATCGAAATAGATATTGAATCGTTGTTGTGTTATAGTTATTTTAATAAACAGCGTTGAGAAAAAAAATACGTGAAATTGTAAATTACGTAACAATTGGTGTCAGGAGTGGGATTTATGCCAGTAACAAGAAGTCAAGCGGCAAAAATGGAGGAGCAAATGAAAATTTTGCTGGAAATGCTTAAAGAAATGAAGGCAAGCCAGGAAGAAATGAAAGCAAGCCAGGAAGAAATGAAGGCAGGCCAGGAAGAAATGAAGGCAGGCCAGGAAGAAATGAAGGCAGGCCGGGAAGAAATGAAGGCAGGCCAGGAAGAAATGAAGGAAGAAATTAAAGCAGGCAAGGATGAAATGAAGGCAGGCCAGGAAGAAATTAAGGCAGGTCAAGAGAAATTAATCGAAGATATGAGAACAATTAAAATTGAGCAAGAAGGATTAAAAGAACAGTTAAAGGAAGTAAGAGTAGAAGTTCAAGAAGAGTTAAAGGAAGTAAGAGCAGAAGTTCAAGAAGAGTTAAAGGAAGTAAGAGTAGAAGTTCAAGAAGTTCAAGAAGACTTAAAAGAAGTAAGGGCCGTACACGAAAAGTTTCAAAAGGAATTAGACGAAATGAAGGCCAATCTGAATGTTCAAGAATACTCAAAACTAAACAAAATCGAAGAAGGAAGTCTAAGAATATCGAGAATAAAACCACCAACATTTGATGGGAAGGTCTCTTGGTCAGTCTATCTTAAACAATTCGATGCTGCTGCCAAGGCAAATGAATGGAATGAAATGGAAAAAGCCACTGCCCTGATTATAGCGCTACGTGGGGATGCTCTCGACGTTCTGCAAAGTATACCAGAAATGCAACAAAACGATTTTAAAACTCTGGTGGACCGATTGGAGATGCGCTACGGTGATAAACACCTACAACAAATGTACCAGGCGCAGTTAAAAAGTCGCTATCAACGTAGCAACGAAAGCCTCCAACAATTCGAAGCGGACGTCGAAAGGCTTGTGCGGTTAGCTTATCCTAGTGCCCCTCAAGACTTCACAGACCAGCTATCCACCCAAATGTTTGTCGATGGAGTGCGAGATGTCGAAATACAGCAAGCCCTGCGCATGTCTCGACATAAAACTGCAGGCGAAGCATTGTCGCATGCGCTGGAATATGAAGCAGCCAAACAAGCATCCAAAGGACATGTTAGAATCCGGCAGGCTGGGTTGAATTTTGAAGAAGATGGCGAGATTTTTCGGCAAGAAATGGTTATAATAGCTAAAGAAGTCATGTCTTCAAAACCGAAAGAAGAGATGAGTGAGCGCCCACGCCGTTGGACTTGCGACAAACAGGGGCATCTTTCACGCGATTGTGTAAAGAGAAAACGAGAAGTTACATGTTGGAATTGTGGACGTAGGGGGCACTTGAGCAGCGGCTGTCCATCTGGAAGAAGACAGGCGTCAGCCGCCGAAGAAAACAAGCAGGGAAACTAAGAATAGCCGGCCTTACGGGGCGACAGCCGGCTTTGCGTCCCCAAGCCCCAATCATCATCTCCGTATCGAAAACAACCACTGGTAATTCATTTACTGTGGATGGTTTTGTAGACGGCAGGAAAATAAAACTGATAGTGGTTACCGGCGCATCAAGAACGATAGTTAACCCTCGAATAATCGGTAAATGGAGGATTCGACCGCTAACCATAAATGCTGTCTTAACAACTGCAACAGGGGAAACAACATCGTTTCATGGAGAATGCGAAGTGGTGATCGGTCTTGGAGACGCAAGCCTGTACCAACAAGTGCTGGTCGCCGATATCACCGACGACATCTTTTTGGGGACTCGACTTCATGGAGAGACACCGAATCCAGCTAGACATGGGCACAAAATGTTTAAGAATAGGAGATCAAGAACTGCCACTACAAAGAAATGGGACTGATCAGCGAACACTACGGGTCGTCGTTGCTGAAGATCAAGTTTTACCGGGACACTCCGAAGCTGTTGCCCGAATTACAATAGAGGATAATGTCCCTTATGAAATCACTGGAATCATAGAGCAAGACAACGAAGATTTGAGGCAGAAGGCTATCCTTGTCGGAAGAACTGTGGTACAAACCGGCTCGACCACGATTCCAATCAGAGTTGTCAATCTGAAAGGCTTTGAACAAAAACTTTCCAAAGGAACACCAATAGGGACATTGGAACCATCACCACCATCAATCATTTGGACCAAATGAGAGAACAGAGGGAAGAAAACGGGATGCTGCCAGCAGCATTACAAGAATTAATCAACAAGGCAACTGAACATCTTACTGAAGAAGAAACGCGAAAGCTAGAACATCTAATTCGAACTAACAAGAACGTCTTTGCGATTGATGACAGCGATTATGGAAGAACCAATTTAGCGTACCACCGAATCAACACAGGAGATGCAAGACCAATCAAACAGCCATCCAGACGAGTACCATGGGCCAAACGAGAAGAAGTCGATTCATTGATTAAGGATATGCGCGAGAAAGGGATAATAGAACCATCGAAAAGTCCATGGACCTCCCCTATCGTTTTGGTACGTAAGAAGAACGGATCAACGAGATTCTGTGTTGATTATCGACGATTAAATGAAGTAACACATAAAGACAGCTATCCTTTGCCACGAATCGACGACACGTTAGATTGTCTGTCCAGTGAAATTAAATGGTTCTCGACGTTGGACCTAAAGAGCGGATATTGGCAAGTCGAAGTACATCCTGAAGACAAGGAAAAGACTGCGTTTACTACTGGGAACGGTCTCTGGCAATTCAATGTCATGCCATGTGTTTGGGCGAACGTTTGAAGACCATCTCGCCAATCTAAGCAGAGTACTTCAGAAATTCACAGCAGAAAAAACAAAAATTAAATCCCAAAAAGTGTGCGTTGTTTAGAACTGAAGTGAAATATCTAGGCCATGTCATATCAAGTAAAGGCGTTGGTACAGATCCTGACAAGACCGAGGCAGTTCGTAAATGGCCGCAACCAACGAACCAGCACGAATTGAGGAGTTTCTTAGGATTATGTTCGTACTATAGAAGATTCGTGAAGGGATTTGCGGATGTGGCTCGCCCCTTGCACAGACTTACCGAGAATGGAGTGCCTTTTGATTGGACGAACACCTGTCAAGAAGCTTTTCAAGTTCTTAAAAATAAGTTGTCTAACACCCCGAATTTGGAAAACCATTCATAGTCGACACCGATGCGAGCAATGTGGGTATTGGAGGGGTTCTTTCTCAAGTTCAAGACGGCAAACAAAGAGTAATCGCATATTTTAGCAAGACACTGTCAAACCCCGAGAAGAACTATTGTGTGACCCGCCGAGAACTATTGGCCGCGGTGAAAACTATAGAACATTTCCACAAATATCTATATGGGCGAGAATTCCTGCTGAGAACTGACCACTCTTCTCTTAAATGGTTGCTGAAATTTCCCGAAACCCTGAAGGACAGGTGGCCAGATGGTTACAGCGTTTACAAGAGTACAATTTCAAAATTGAACATCGGCCAGGAAAACACCATGGTAATGCCGACGCCTTATCAAGACGACCATGCCCACGGAATTGCAAACATTGTTCTTCTGTGGAACGAAAAGAAGGGTTAGAACAAGTTCCATGCCTACATACCACCGTAGAGAGACAAGAGAATTGGGAAGACACAGTGTTGACGGAGGAACAGCGAACCGATGATGACCTATGGCCTATCATGAAATGGAAAGAGACAGGAGAATCTCGACCAAAATGGGCGGACGTAAGCCCCCTTAGTACTACTACGAAATGTTATTGGGCCCAATGGGATTCACTAAAGCTCGAGAATGGAGTCCTTAAAAGTCCAGACAGGACCAAGAAGCGCGTACAAGTTGTGTTGCCCAAGAAGAAGACGAAAGAAGTAATAAAAGAGCTGCATGCTGGGACTGGAGGTGGACATTTTGGAGTGAAGAAGACATTAGAGAAAATACGTGAACGATATTACTGGGTGAACGCTAGATTGGATGTGGAAGTGGTGGAGTAGAAAATGCGAAGTATGTGCTTCCAACAAAGGTCCGAGAACCAGGACACGAGGAAAGATGCACCAGTATAACGTCGGAGCACCATTCGATATCGCTGGTCCCTTTCCCCGAACTGAAGATGGCAACCGCTACATCCTCGTTTTGATGGATTACTTCAGCAAGTGGCCGGAAGCCTATGCAATCTCCAACCAGGATGCAACCACCGTGGCGGAGGCAATAATAAACAACTGGATCAGCCGATATGGAGTTCCTATGGAGATTCACACTGACCAGGGCCGAAATTTTGAATCAGAAATATTCCAACGAGTATGTGAATTGATGGGGATAAGGAAAACTAGAACGACTCCGCTGCATCCTCGGTCTGATGGCATGGTAGAGCGATTTAATGCGACTATAGAAAACAACCTGAGGATGTTCGTGAACGATCATCAGACCGACTGGGATCGCCACATTCCCTTATTCCTTCTGGCCTATAGGACATCCATACACAAGACCACCGGACAGACCCCTTCCTGCGTGCTATTCGGGAAAGAACTGAGACTACCTGCTGATCTAATGTTTGGTCGACCTGAAGATTCTTCGCTGTCCACGGACGATTATGTGTCTAAACTACGCGAGCGGCTTAACACCATCCATAAAGCCGTCAGAACAAGAATCAAATTCGAAAGTGACCGGATGAAGACCCGCTACGATCAGCGAGCGAATTCTACTGGATTCAGGGAGGGCGACCGTGTATGGCTCTATAACCCAGTTCGCAAGAAAGGAAGGTGCCCAAAATTACAACGGAATTGGGAGGGCCCGTACAAAGTGATTACCCGGATAAACGATGTCGTCTACAGGATACAACGAGGCCCCAAATTGAAGATGAAAGTTGTACACCTCGACCGGTTGGCTCCATACACAGTGGAATAAACTGATCGGGACGATCAGCGCTAGAGGGGGGGCAGTGTGACAGATGTGTCATTCTGACGTTGACAAGCGCCGACTGCGAAAATTGTGTGGAAGTAATCTATGACGCGTTCCAGAAAGTCCGAGAGTTGCTGGACGTTTCGAGAGTTGCCTAGAAACGTCCATAATACTATATAAGGAACAGCTTTGGGGACAGTTTGACAGTATTTGATAGAAGAGAGCGACAGAGATAAGTTCGAAGAGAAGATAAAGCGATTGACGAGCGAAATAGTTATAGAGTTATTGTTGTTATCGAAATAGATATCGAATCGTTGTTGTGTTATAGTTAATTTAATAAACAGCCTTGAGAAAAAAAATACGTGAAATTGTAAATTACGTAACAATACTCTTCCTGCGATGCATGTATATTCATTAATGTTTTCACACACACTATGTCTTAGAATATGCTCCAGTGAGGTAATACTCTCCAAACTATACTTATGTTGTACATAACCATTAACTTTTTGTCTCTCACTGTTATTACATCTCTCACCGCTCACAGGTAGAAACTGTCTGTAATTGTTAGGAATATTCAAACCTGATCGCCATGATTGTGCCCACTCATCCTCACATATATCTACACCGAAGTCTGTGCAATATAATATAGGTAGTCTATCGACTCCTCTACCACTAATCAATTCTGATAACGAACGGTTCTCGAACCATGATTTTCTACAAACGAACCCCATGCTGCTTACACCACTGCTCCTTGTATAACTTAATATTCGTTCTATATTAACTACTCCAACGATTCTCGTTTCACCTCACTCTCATCTTTTTTTCTTCCTCCAAAACTTTTCGCTCCACTCACACCCCACTCCTTTAAACTCCTATAAATATCCACACCTTCCCATCATTCAGCAGAAGACTTCTTCGCTTCCAAAACATTCACTACAACTATAACGTAAGTTTTTGTAACATGCTCCTACTTCATGTAAGATGTATCAATTTTTTGTAAAAGTATATCTTTCATTACTCCCCTACTAAAACTTGTGTAGATATTCTTTTTTAATACAACACTACCATCTTTTATAACAAATTAATAAAAGAAAAATCACTTTATAATACAATTTTTACTTTTTTACCCTTTTTACATTAAAACTTAAATTATTCATTAATATGTGTTTGTAAGTCAACCAACTTATTTTCCATCCCTTCCACTCGCTTTCGATTTTCCATAGTCCATCTACTACAGTTTTCCAAAGTTCTTATCATGTCCTCCAACTCCTTCTCTTTCTTTTGAATTTGTTCTATCAAAGAAGCCTTCTTCATTTCCTGTTCCTTCATTTCAGCCTCTCTTTTCAGTTTTTCGCGGTGTATAGCCTTCGTCACTTCTCCTACTTGTTCCACCAACTTCGAGTATTCAAACGCCCCACCCAACATCTTCTTATTATACGTCCGCTTCTTCGGCTTCATGACTATACCTTTACTACCTCCTGATATCGCCACAGGCACTATCGCTGTTTCGCTGACTACATTTCCTCCATCGACTGCTGTTATCATCGATTTTTCGTTGTTGAAGAACTCATCCAACACCGCTGACAGCTCAGAATCATCCAGATTATGCAATGGTTTATCACCTTGAACACCTTGTATTTGTTCAGCCATTTTACGTAATCGTTTCCTCTCTATATATTTTTTATACCTCTCTCTACTAGGACTTCTGAACTTATCAATCGTTTCCTCCGTAATTCTCTTTTAAACATCTTCCACCCCCCTCTTAATACCCTCACCGTTTCCATTTTTCCCACTCCTCCCAATTTCCATACACTTTTAAGTCTACTACACATACGGTAATCCTCGGTTTTTGTCGAGATCTCTCAACACCTAATAACCGATATGATTCGTTGTGCGGACTGCGATAAATCCTTTACGCGATCTGACAATTTAAGCAGACATCGAAGAACTTCGTGTCGTAAACGAGCACAGCGCGATCCTAAGTCGTCTGTACCGACTAAAAAACTGAAGGTTGTTACACCTTCTACCTCTTCTGACCGGTGGTGTGAAACCTGCAAAATTTATGTTCCTCAGTCTTCCTACAACGGTCACCTACGCACCATACAACATAAGAAAGGGTGTTGTTCACCTCTAGAGGAGGGAATCAGTTTCCTTTCCTCTGCTTTCGCTAACAGGATTGCTTCGTTTCGTATCACGTCTACGAAATACCACCTTTCATATACCGACTTTTTCAGTGACATTCTCGACAAATGCTTGCGCGTAATACGTAATCAGATCCACCTCCACGACACGCTTAAAACAAATCTCGAAGTTTTCGGACGTTACGTGCACGAAACAAAACAGTTGATTGAAATTAAATCCTTACACTAATAATAAAGTTGTGACGCGATCGATCGATCTTTCCAATCTTCTACAAAATTTCTTCGATATCCTTGACACCAAAGCGTCAGAGTTTCAAGAACGAGAGTCAGGTATGTAATTATTTTGATAACATGTTTCTTTTTCAATTAGCTACGGTTAACTTTTTGTTTCATCATCTTCCATTACGTTTCTTGTTTCTACAGGATGGAATTTAGAAAGGGTTCTTTTCCTCGAAATCAACTTTACCAAGTACAATCCGCTGAAAGCGTCTCCTTACATCCCCTTACCTAGACAAATTATACTAAAGAGGGCGGTTGTGAATGTGAAAAACGATGATCAAGCCTGCTTTGCGTGGGCAATAACGTCGGCTATGTTCCCCGCACAAGCACACTCGGACAGAACTACTTCCTACCCACACTACTCTCGCACTTTGAACTACGAGGGTATTCAATTTCCTATGAAATTAACTGACATTCCTAAATTTGAATCGAAAAACCATTGCTCTGTGAATGTCTACGGAACTGAATCCGTTTTGAAAGATGGAAAGTGGATCTGGGAAATAGTTGGTCCCCTTTACTATTCACTCATCAAGCAAAGGCTGCACTTCAATCTGCTGTTGCTCGACGATTATCGTGGAAATAATCATTACTGTTGGATTAAGAACATGTCTCGTTTACTTTCTCAAAAACTTTTCCCAAAAAAGAACATCGGAAATTCTTATGTGATGGTTGCTTACAGTATTTCTCCACCATAGCCCACCTCCATCGTCATCAGCACTACGATTGCAACCATGTGTACAGCAGCCTTCCTACCGGTGATTGTAGAATGGATAGGATGGGTAGGTTCGTCCCCAATCATGTTTTGAAATTTGAAAATTATCAGAAACGTATCAAAGTACCCTTTGTTGTATACGCCGACTTTGAAACCGTATTGCAACCCATTCATACATGCTTTCCTGATCCTAACAAAACATCTACCACATCTACCAACAGATATCAACCCCATTCATTTGCATACTTGATGAAGTGCTCCTTCGATGATTCCCTCTCCAAATTCAGATCGTATCGGGGACCTGATTGCGCTAACCAGTTTGTTAAAACTTTAGATAAAGACGTTTACGATATTTATCACCGATATTTGAAGATCATAGTTCCCATGATGAAGAAATACGTCTCTTCTCCGAGGCTACCTCTTGCAATATTTGTGAAGAACCCTTTCTGGACGATGATGTTAAGGTGCGTGATCATTGTCATTTGACCGGTAAAGTTCGATCAGGAGCAGCTCACTCCCGATGTAATTTAAATTACAAACTACCTAACTTTATACCTGTTTTTTTCCACAACCTCTCCCGATATGATTGCCACTTGTTTCTAAAGGAAATGGCTGTTAACGATGTTAAATTTAACGTATTGCTCAAAATAAAGAAAAATATATTTCTTTTACCAAATTATTACGAGTTGATACGGTCCAAACTGATTCCAACGATTCAACGCAAAACGTGTTTATGAAGATTAGATTTCTCGATTCCTTTCGTTTCATGGCTTCTTCCCTCGATAAGCTGTCGGAAGAGCTCGATCCTGATCAATGTGTGCAAGTGAAAAAGTATTTTCCAGATCCTCAACATTTTCAACTTATGCGTAGGAAAGGTGTTTTCCCTTATTCCTACGTGGATGATATTTCTAAGCTTGATCAAACAATGTTTCCACAGAAAGATGATTTTTTCGATAAACTCAGTTCCCTACCCATTTCCGATGAGGATTATGAAAGAGCCAAAACTGTTTGGAACGCTTTCTCTTGTTCAACTCTCGGAGAATACTCTGACTTGTACTTAAAAACAGATGTTCTGTTATTGGGAGATGTTTTCGAGAATTTCCGAGAAATATGTATTACCACTTACGACTTAGACCCAGCTCAGTATTATACTGCACCAGGGCTTGCGTGGGATAGCATGTTAAAATTCACTCGTATTAATTTAGAACTTCTAACCGACATCGATATGTTAAAATTTTTTCAAAAAGGTATACGTCGAGGCATAAGTCAATGCGTTCAAAGAATGCATTTCGCGAACAATCCACACCTCCCAGATTACAACACCTCTCTTCCTACCTCTTATATTAAGTATTTGGATGCTACTAATTTTTATGGACATAGTTTGAGTCAACCCCTTCATGTTTCCCACTTTCGTTGGCTAAACGAAACCGAAATTGATGAATTGAATGTTCTCTCTTTAGATGCTTCTTCTGAATACGGTTATATACTTGAAATCGATATTGAATATCCCCAACACCTCCATGATTTACATGCTGATCTCCCCTTTTTAGTTGAAAATATTATTTCTCCGGCTAATGCTAATGGTAGAGTAAAAAAACTTATACCAAACCTTATGAATAAAACAAAATATATTGTTCATTATCTAACGCTGAAACAAGCTCTTCGCAATGGATTAAAACTACTTAAAATTCATAGTTATCGAGTTTAAACAATCCGATTGGCTTAAACCTTTCATCGATTTAAATACTCGAAAACGTAATTTGTCTGAAAATAAATTTGGGAAATCTTTCTTCAAATTAATGAATAACAGTGCTTTCGGAAAAACGATGGAGAACGTTGATAAACGAGTTGATGTCAAATTAGTAACTCATTGGCAAAATTCGGGTCACTGCCTTGGTGCTGAGACGTTAATAGCTAAATTCTAAGATTTTCACTCCCAACTTTGTAGCCATTCAGATAAACAAAATTTCGTATTGTTTACGATAAACCTCTCTATATTGGTTTTACCATTTTGGATTTGTCAAAAGTTGTTATGTATGACTTCTACTACAGCTTTCTGAAACTAAAATATCACCAAAATATTTCTTTGATGTATATGGATACAGATTCTTTCATTTTTAAAGTGTTCACTGAAAACTTTTACCGTGATATTGTTGAAAATATACATTACTTTGATACTTCTAATTATCCTCGCGATAATAGTTTCAATATTGCCATTACCACATCCGTTATCGGTAAATTCAAAGATGAGTTTCCTAATTATCCTATTAAAGCATTCTACGGAACCGGAGCTAAAGCGTATTGTGTTGAAGCGGTTGACCAAATTGTTAAGAAAGCTAAAGGTGTTGAGAAGAACGTTATTAAACTACATCTAGGAATTGATGATTATCTTCGCATTATTAGGGACAATTCCACCATTATAAAATGTATGAATGTTTTTGTTTCTGACCTCCATACTATGTACACCCAAATGAAAACTAAAGTAGCTCTTTGCCCTAAAGATGATAAACGTTTCTTAATTCCGAAAACAACTAATACGCTTCCTTGGGGACATTATAATATAAAAAAAATCGGAACATTCCGTTTCAAAGTTGAACAATGACATCGACCAAGTAGTCCAAAATTTTAATCTACCACATAAAAATAACTTACCGGTTGGAGAATATTTTATTCAAAAACCTTTCGAGGCTTCTTCACTTCCACAAGAATCTATTGATACTTTTTATGAACAACTTCTGTAATAATCACTTGTATGAATATGTAAATAATGCTCCAATGTTATATATTAAAACTTTATCTTTTTTATTGATTGTATACTCTTGTCTGTTTAAATAAATAAACGTTTTGACCTACGTTTGTTTTTTATTATTTATTTTAAAAATTGTGTTATTTTCCTAAACATATAAAGAAAACCCTAAATGTTTCTGCAGTTACAATTTATTGAATTAATAGCTGTAACAATGAATAAACTTTTTTATAATCTTCAATATCAGTGGATGGCCATTTTTTGCCTGAGTCAGGACCATTTCGCCAGCCTGGAGCCTTTTCCGTTCCTTGTCGTAAAATGTTTTCCTCTATCCATCGCAACACTGTCAGATGACGACCGTTAGTGCTTGGACTTAAAGTATATGGAACTTTGAACAAGTTGATTAACTTAATAAACTTTTCCAAATATTTCGGTTGCGCATAGTATACCACATCCATTATTAAATCATCTACATACTTCAATAATGGTGTGTACGCGTTCTTTATATTAATGATAGTGAATTTTTTGTTCCTGACTAGAACTGACCCGTTTGTTAACATTTCCTTTAGAAAACATATATCATTTCGCATGTAATTATAATTTGTTTCATTTGAAATCCCTTGGACATCATCACCGGTTATCTCCACTTTTTCACTACAAGCTTTTAAAAAATCGTTAACGAAGGTGTCGCACCGCTGTTTTATTTCGAGAACGAAATACAAAATATCGTACGATGTATCTTGTGGTAATGTTACTTACATTTGAATACTTCCTTTGGTACTTCAACTCCCAACTTCGAACACACAACCTTGACTCTGTCTAAATCATTAGATAATATTGCTCTTCGCAAATTCGTAATGAGGACCTGTCTTTCTGATTCATACAACTCATAGGATAAGGAATCCATTTTTTATGAAAATTCGATTTCTAAATCGTCTGGATCGCTCTCTACGCTTACTAAATAGCCTGTTATTACAAGTTTATCGTATCCACCTTTCAACTCAAATTCTTGTACCACGTTTTCTAACTCTGATGCAATCAAATGTTTTGTTTCAGATAAGATGTCGTCTTTGAAAATTTTTACTTCAATTACATAACTTTCAACTATTACTACGTCTTTAACTTTCAATGCAATAACTAACTATTACAACTGACTACACTCGCCACGTTTTATCTTATTTATAATCTTACTTTTTTGGGGGAGGGGTACATAAATTTGTAAACATGTTACCATTTATTAATACAAAAGCCTACATCTCAGAAAACGATCCAACTATTATGAGATGTGTCAAGCCCTAACCATTTCACGTAAACCATATCACTTCTACGTCGTAATACTCGCTCCATCAAAAACACGTCTGGATGAGTAGCTTTCTGTAATTCCAAACGATAAAATCCTCCTTTTATGTCTTCCCCACTATCATCTTTTAAGTAATACATAATTAGATCAGATAATTTTATACGGCTTATTGTAAATAGTTCGTTGGACCAATTCGTTGTATAACCTTTCCTAAACAATTCACGATATTTACTTGTTCGCACCCGGTCTCCCACTTTAAACCGAATTTTTCGTAAATCCATCTTTTTTGGGTTGTTGTAAACACTTTTTAAAAGTGTTTCTTCGTTTCGTTTAGTGACTTTGTTTGGTTTCATTCCGATGGTTCTGTGAACCCTATTGTTGTATTCATTTACTATATCTTGTAATATATTCAACCATTTGTAGGATCCTTGTAAACTTAAGCGTTGCCACATTTTTGATTTTAGTGTTCTATTTACTTATTCCACAACTGATGCCTTCTTCGTGCTATACATTGAGTAATGGTTAATTTTATATTTTTCTATCACTTTTCTCACTTGTTCGTTATAAAATTCTTTTCCTAAGTCAGTTTGCATATTTTCAGGAATACGTTTACTTCTTTTGAGAATTAACTGTAAAGCTCTTTCAAAATCTTCACCTGTTTTGAGTTTTACTGCTTGAGCCCATACGAATTTTGAAAAAACGACTATTATAACTAAAATGTATCGGAAACCTTTATTCTCTCTTGCATACGGAATCATTTCAACTAAATCAGCTTGATGAAGATCATCCAATCCTTTAACAACTACCTTACGACGTGTGAAATTAATCCTAGCGGGTTTGTGTAGTTCTTTTACTACTGCTTCTTTTACGTCCGACATTTTTTTTCTAATCATAAACTATGGTTGTTGATTTAGAACTGCTCGGTTTTGCGTCACCTACTGCTCTTTGTTCTAAAGTATTTAACCTTACTTTAATCTCACTCCTTTCTTTTTTTAGTGATTCTACCATTACCTACCACTCATTCCTTTTTGAGGTCTTCTTTCTTTTTATTGGTTCCTTGAATTTCTTTCTCTGCAAGCTCCATAACTTTTTTACACTCATCTTGAATGAAGGTCTTTATTAATTCAACGCTCGTATCTATATCTCTTTTCATGTCTTGTTCAATCTCAGTCTTCAGTTTCTTCAACAATTATTCTTCATCACCTTTTCTAGCAAACGCTTCTACATCTTTACACTCTAGTTTTATTTTTGTTGAAAGAGAGTCCATGATTGTACCAGCATTCTTTTCTATTAAATCATTCACCCAGTTTGTTATGTGCTTATCCTTCTCATGGTTCAAGTTCACAATTTCTCTTTGCAAATTTTTCATCATGATCTCTATAGTATTCTTATAAATACTCGTTAACTTTATACCAACTTTAGAGAGAGTTGTGAATTCCTTTCTTAAATCGTTCAGCTTTCTATCACCATCACTAACAGCAGTTTCCTTTACCCTTTCACATTCGATTCTTATATGCTGTTTTGTTAACCTATCCTTTTCATCCACATACTTTTTTGTAGCTGCATGAAATTCTGCTACAGGCTCATTCAAATGAATAATACGTCTATTAGCCACATCGACAAAGTATAACACTTTCTCGAATCCTTTTCTAATATCCACCACA
>CM055659.1:11812901-11838095 GCA_029378335.1 Agrilus mali
GCTTCACAATAAATTCAAATTTCGATCGTAATAAATCACCCTCCTCACTCCTCTGTTTTAGAATCGGTTATCTTACCCTACTCTTATCAGTATCTAAGAAACCTTCCTGCGTTACTCACTAACCCAACTTATCCTACTTGCCGAGGGCAAATCATACCTACTTATCTTACTTACCAAAATAATCGTACTTGCCGAGGGCAAATCATACCTACTTATCTTACTTACCAAACTAATCCTACTTGCCGAGGGCAAATTATACTTATCATACTTATCCAACAAATCACTCTTACCTTACTTACCAAACCTACTAATTCACTTATCCTACTTATCAAATTAACTTATCTTACGTATCCAATCCAACTACCCTACCTAC
Source organism: Agrilus mali (assembly GCA_029378335.1). Taxonomy (NCBI): domain Eukaryota; kingdom Metazoa; phylum Arthropoda; class Insecta; order Coleoptera; family Buprestidae; genus Agrilus; species Agrilus mali. The sequence continues at coordinate 11,813,275 of CM055659.1, forward strand.
CCCTTCGTCTCAACATTAATAATTTCATCAATCTTATCGCAATCATCCTTTTCAATTTCTAGTTTAAGTCATTGTGTATAGTTAAATAAATCTATTCCTGTTATCATATATTCTTATTCTCACTTACCTGCCTAAACCTACACCAACTACCTATACCACCGTAAAAAGTAGTATGGGATCATTCGTGTACTTTCAACGTGAATGAACATTTTGGTCCTTCGAGCCGGATACGGATACGTATATGCCAGCAGTTTAGTTAACCCGGGAACAGTCGCGTTAGAAAAATTACCCTAAAGGTCGCGTGTTAGATTTAACCTAACATTTAGTAACTTGCATAAATTAATATTTACTCATCGGAATCTTCTCCCTGGGCGGCGCAAGAGGTGCATGTCGATATGGATGTCATGGTATGCTCTTTGCAAATAGGAAATTGACATATTCCACAGCGTTGCGTAGTAAAACGGTGTTTTCTGATGGGACAGTGTCTGCATCGCATTTTAGACTGCTCATTTTGTGGCGCTGCGGCAATCATGTTTGTATTTATACCAGTGACGGCGGCTATTTTTCCTCGAAGTCTCAGAGATAAGGTTGGGATTGATGCACGGAGTGTTAAGTAGGGAAGAGTTAGCCGAGAGATCCATTATAAACCTTCTTCATGATATTATTTTGTTTGTATCAGCATTATAAATGATTCGTCCGTTTATTGAAGCTATGTTCAATAATGTGGAAAACACAGTCAATGGCCAGCGATTGCTTTTTCGTGTGACACAATATTCGGACTTTAATCGATCCACCACATCCACGCCACCTTTAGTTTTGTTGTAGAATGTGATAACTTCAGGTGGTTTTTTGGCCTCAATACTAATTGGATCAATTATGCCCTCATTATGAAGGATTGAGAGCATTAAAACGTTCTTGTTCTTTTTTGGAATGTATGAAACAAGAAGACAATTGTTATCATGTTTACCGAAAGCAAACATAGTAGAACAGGTTGGTCGGTTTTTGACATTTAGAAATTCTCCTGGAATTTCTCTTTTATTTTTGCGTAAAGTGCCCACTATTGTAAGTTTATGATTGACAAGTAGATCATTGGCAAGCGGTATCGAAGTAAAATAATTGTCGACAGTAATATTCCTACCAGATTTATTTATAGTGGATATTAGCCTCTTAACGACACTAGCAGCATCATTGGGTAAATAAAAAGGCCCAGCAGGTTGTTTCCCGGGATAAATTTCCATGTTATGAGTGTAAAACATTCTCGAATCAACTAGACTGTAGATTTTGATGCTGTATTTTGCCGGCTTGTTGGCAATATATTGCTTGAAACGACATTTTCCACGGAAAGATTCAAGCATTTCGTCTATTGTTACATATTCGCCAACACTATAGTTATTGGAGCATCTTCAAAAATTTTTCTGAAATTGTCATATTTAGCCCTTTCTTGTCTTGTAGTTGCATCATCAAATCTCAAACTTCTCATAAGCAAGTGAAATCTTTTTTGGGACATAACGGCGGAAAAATAATCAGGAGCTGTTCCGTCAGTACTCCATAGGTCAATAGTGTTAACATATTGGCTTTTCATAACTACTGCCATATACAATAGTCCTAAAAAAGCGTGCATTTCCACAAAATTTGTTGGTAGACAGTCTCTATCACGCTGATAAGACTCCCGTAGTTGGGTAAGCTTTTGGTTGGTAAAATGCACAATTTCATGGATAATATCATCGGGAAAAAAAACAATTTCAAGCAGTCACGTGTCTTAGTTCGAGGTAAATCGGGTTTATGTTTTAACCATTCAGTCTTATTTTTTCCTAAAAAAATAGGCACTCTATGTTGTCTTATTACAGGTAAGGGCACATCCAAGTCAGCAACAGGTGTTTCATCATCCTCCGAGTTCGATTGTTCTGTATCAGTATTGTGTTCACTGTGTTCAGAACGAACGTCATTGTTTTCTTGGTCAGTATCAGTAGCCCCTATCTCATCATAGGATTCTAACTCTTCATACCATTTTAATAGTTGTTGTTCTTGTTTGGGATCCATTTTGGACACTACAGTTTGCAAAACTTTAATGAACAGTTTGAAAAACGCTATTCTTGAACAACCGTACACAAAAAAAGACATACGCAAATGGTCGCGTCGTTAGATCTCGCCTAACACACCACGCATACACTACCAGTCGCGTGTTAGATTTAGACTAACAAATGTCTGAAACCCAAATAAACGTGAAGTCCTCCTCTTCCACCTACACTAGTATTTAACGGGGGTAGCTCCCTAAGGCATTCCTAGGCTGCATCCAAAATCGAATGGTTAATTAATATTTTATAGCCAAAAAACCAAAGATGTTAGGTGAAATCTAACAACGCGACCGATCCCGGGTTAATTAAAGTCTTACTAAAACCAACCGAAACTCCTTGAGTGGAACTTTAAACAAAAATAGTGATTGTGCAAAGAACAAGCATACCAACATATATAAAATTAAGTGCAACGACAAGTGCAATTCAGTTCATTATTTGGATTACTATTACCGTTCCTGTTTTCATTTGGTTCGCCGCTGCTATTCAACCATCGCGGGATTACTAAGGTAGGCTCGATTATTTTATCGCCGATTTCTTATATTGTCTATCTTTCAAATCTCGTACCCAATCCTTCACCACAATGGCAACCGTACCTGATCAATCAACGATTCTCTCGCAACTTAGACGTAAACGTGGCGAAATAAAAAGCAGAATCACTAGACACAAAACTTTTATTTCTACTTGTGGCGATGCATCCGATTCACTTACATTAAAGGTAAAATTAGAGGCGTTAGAAGATCATTTTAAGAAGATATTTGACATTCACGAGGAAATACAAAATCTGGAGACAACGGAAGCATCCATCAACGCAAATTATGCAATTTTAGAAGAGATGGAAAACGACTACCAAGAGGTCATAATCACCACTCGAAAACTTATTAAAAATGCAGAGGCAAAGGAAACCGTTCCTAACCAATTACCCTCCAGTTCCGGTAATTCGGACATTGTATCAGCATCCCAGCTAACTAGGCTAAACATCAAACTTCCAAAAATTGAACTCCCGAAATTGGATGGAAAGATAGAGAATTGGCACGCTTTTCGTGACAGATTTGTATCTCGAATCCACAATGCAGATCATATTCCGCCCGTGGATAAATTGGATTACCTTAAGTCATCACTAGAAGGCAAGGCATTTCGTTCAATTGAATTTTTGGAAAATACAGAAAACAACGATGGTGAGGCTTGGAGTATTCTTAAGTCGAAGTATGACAATTCGCGAAAAGCGATGCTTCGACATTGGACTGCACCACCCTGTGGTGGCTGACAACGTTCGTATACCTGAAGAACCCTTGACGACCCCAAATGTACCTTCTGATAACAATACCCTATTACCGAAATGTTTGAAATCCTTCGCACTCGATACAACCAACACCGATGACATCATACCAACCGCTTTAGTACGGATATTGGACAAAAATAATAAACCTGTTATCTGCCGTGCAATACTGGACACAGGTTCTACAAAACATTTCATAACGGAAGAATTGGCTACACGTCTACAACTACCTCAGAAGCATCATCAGATACCTATAGGCACTCTTAATGAAATGTCTACAAGTTCTACTTACAGTGTGATTACAACAGTTTAATCACAATGTACCAACTTCCAAAAGGCACTGGAATTCCTCGCAGTCCCTTCAATAACCACGTTGACTCCAGAACAACAAATTAATCGGGATAACGTTCGAATCCCTTCAAAAATACAACTGGCGGACCCAGAATTTCACAAACCTGCGCCAATTCACATACTAATTGGAGCAGGTACTTCGTTGGCAACACTTTGCGTTGGCCAAATCAGATTGACAACCCGACAACAACCGGATCTCGTGGTACAGAAGACACAATTCGGTTGGATTGTAGGCGGAAGCTGGCCCAGACGACACAAAACGCAACAAGGAGTTAAATGTTTCCTCTCAAATCTTAAGAGCGATAGTTCTCGATTCGGAAAAATAGAGGAAAGCTCTTCACCTGACGCATTCCTATCTGAGGAAGAAGCAACAGGTGAAAAACGTTACCAATCACATATCTACCGACCCAATCTGCAGACTGAATACCCCAAAGTCATACGAGAGTGCACTGACCTCGGATATATGACCTAAGAATCTGAGGAAAACCCAAAGGGTTTCTTTCAGTCACATCAGGCAATGCTAAAGGAAACCAGATTAACCACTAAAATTCGCGTGGTTTTTGACGCCGCTGCCGCGTCTACTACTGGTCTATCGCTGAATGACGCTTTAATGGCGGGACCCACAATACAGGACAACATTGTTAACCATATACTTCACCTCCGATTATACACCCACGTCCTGATCGATGACATCGAGAAGATGAATCTACAATTACTAATCCGCAAGGAAAATCAACCTTATTTGCGTATTCGATGGCGGGAAGAAGATGGGGCCATTACTTTACATTGGATTCATACGGAACCTCATTTTTTAAACCCATTCATAGACTCAAACGGCCTAATTAGAGTGAGCGGTAGACTACAAAGTTCCGATCTCTCGTATTAACAAAAGCATCCCATTATTTTACCCAAGTCTCATCACATAACTAAACTAACTATTAAAAAGGAAAATATTCAAGGCCATTATGCAAGAATTCAAACTGCTTTATATGCACTCCGACAAAAGTACAGACCTATCGATGGTAGAAGTCAAGTTCGCCAAACAATTAAAAATGGTATAACTTGCTTAAGAGCGGCACCCCCATCCCTGGCTGAATATCCAGTGGGTCGGCTACCTGCAATCCAAAATATTCAGGCTCGTCCGTCCATAAATGCAGGGGTGGATTATTGCGGTCCATTCTATATAAAGGAGAGGCGCCGTTATAACAGGAGTAAAATAAAAAGTTGTGTGGCCACAAAGGCCATTCACCTGGAAGCCGTCGATGATTTGACCACCAAAGAAATTACAGCAACTCCACATTTTGCAGGCGTCTGGGAGTCCGCCTTTAAACGCCATTTTAAACGTCTAATTGGTAACACTTTGTTTACGTCAACACAATTTAATACGATTATGATCGAAATAGAAGCTGCGCTGAACTCTCGACCCCTTACCCCTCTGTCATCTGATCCCGATGATTTTCTTCCTCTTACCCCAGCGCATTTCCTCATCGGCGATAATTTGTCGAGTCTGTCTATGCATGATTATGCCCACATCCCTATTAATCGTTTTAATATGTGGCAACATGCTCAAAAAATTAAGCCGGACTGTTGGAAAAGGTGTCTTATATTCTTAACGAACTTAACGCACGACGCAAATGGTTTAAAGGTGATTCTCCGCTGGAGTTAGGCGACGTCGTTATCCTGCGGGACGAGAACCTTCCACCAACATCATGGCGCCTCGGCAGGGTGATTGAAACCTTTCCCGGTCCTGACGGCATCGTGAGAGTCGTACGCCTCAAAACTGCGGCAGGTGAAGTGATTAGGTGCGTAAGAAGGTGCGTTTTATTGCCCACGGAAAGTGCGCGAAGTGTTACAGGCAATGAAAATGGTAACGTACTTACGTAGTGGCAAACACGTTATTATCGAACTTGTCAATTCAATTCATTTCTTAAATCTTAGTCTTATAAGAAGTATGTAATTTGTTTTATTCTACAATAGTCTTTTGAACTTATACGTTTTGTGTTGGTCTCTCATTGATTCTGTTACAAATCATTCCTATAAGTCTTAATTTGCTTACTAATTGATTGTTGATCGCTACTCTCTCAACCGGGGGAGTATGTTACATGTATAGAATAATTTCTTTTCTTAATTGTTTAGAAAGTTTCTTTGTACAGTTACCTACTTAGAAGGGTACCATTTGTATATTTTCTAACTTTTTGTATATCTTGTTGAAATTTACAGGTACCACGACTAATTGTTGATACGTCTTCTTTGTTCCCGTCACAGTCCTCTTTTTACCATCTACTTTCCCCTAAATAAAATTTATGACCGGACGCCACTTTCATTCCCATTCGAGATATCCTTTTGTACCCTATTAAATTTGTTACGCTCTTTTACCATATGTCTTTATTCACTCTTTCATAATTTTAGAAAGTGTTTGTACTCATTGTCCTTCTTCGAATTGCTTTCACTTCTGTGATCCTTTTCTTACCCTTTTCTATCACAAGCAATTCCAGAAATTCTATCCACTCCCATTGTTATCCCTACTGCCAGAAAAATTACCCAACTCTGGCACAGAACAATCTTGAAAGACAGAAAAGATCAGTATCCATGAAATCTTCCTGCGGTACTCACCTAACTTATCATTACTTATCACTTATCGGTATCCCAGAGACCTTCCTGCGGTACTCACTTACCAAACTTACCTTTACCTATTAGTATCCTAGAGACCTTCCTGCGGTACTCACCTAACTTACCTTTACTTATCAGTATCCCAGAGACCTTCCTGCGGTACTCACTTACCAAACTTACCTTTACTTATCAGTATCCCAGAGACCTTCCTGCGGTACTCACCTAACTTCCCTTTACTTATCAGTATCGAAGAGACCTTCCTGCGGTACTCACCTAACTTACCTTTACTTATCAGTATCCCAGACACCTTCCTGCGGTACTCACTTACCAAACTTACCTTTACTTATCAGTATCTAAGAAACCTTCCTGCGTTACTCACTAACCCAACTTATCCTACTTGCCGAGGGCAAATCATACCTACTTATCTTACTTACCAAACTAATCCTACTTGCCGAGGGCAAATTATACTTATCATACTTATCCAACAAATCACTCTTACCTTACTTACCAAACCTACTAATTCACTTATCCTACTTATCAAATTAACTTATCTTACGTATCCAATCCAACTACCCTACCTACCCCTACGTCTCAACATTAATCATTTCATCAATCTTATCGTAATCATCCTTTTCAATTTCTAGTTTAAGTGATTGTGTATAGTTAGATAAATCTATTCGTGTTATCATATATTCTTATTCTCACTTACCTACCTAAACCTACACCAACTACCTATACCACCGTAAAAAGTAGTATGGGATCATTCGTGTAATTTCAACGCGAAGCGGACACCTTCAGACACCTTATCGACAAAAGTAACAGTAGAGAGTTTGATTCAATTCCAAAAAATAGTGTATTCATTGGCTTGATATTGAAAAAAACTAAATATTCGCATGTTGATACGAAAGCGGCTAGGAGCGACTAAGAAGTCTTCTAAATGAAGAAGCATAACGGGTGGCCTACGGGTTGCCTAAATTATACTGATACATCTACATATGACTTCTTCATCACGCAAAACAAAAAATAGCAAAAACCAGTGGCGGATTTACTAGCAGGCTGAATAGGCTAGAGCCTAGAGCGGCAGATTTTAGGGGGCGGCAAACGTTGCTCAAAAATTTAATTGTCTTAAAGAAATTAAAAAAAAAAAATTATTTTATACACGGAAAAAAGCAAGGCTCAAAAAATCAACAAAAATACACTATTTTAGTGCTATACGGTATACTGAATACACGAACATCTGTATATGAAGAATTACTAAACGCTTATTTATAAAATATACTATTGTGATTTTGAATTTTTAAAATATTTCAATAGCGTTTAAATATTACATTTTAAATTTAATATTTTTACCTATTTTTTAAATTAATTATTGCCATAATTTTTTCTTAAGCCGGCGACCGACTAGTAACATTTACCTGTAATGTAACATGTTACAATTCGAGCATTACGCTAGTCAGTACAGCGAAACGAGCAGCTCGAAGCGAGCAACGAGCGCGAACGCGTGCTCCATACGCCTGTCGGTTTTTTCGCGAATCCCTTTGACTGATACAATGCTGATACATTACAAATCAGTGCAGCTCCTGGCGTGTTCACTTCGAACAATTATTACATTCATTATTATATTTTAAACTGTGCCTAGTGGACGTGCGTGAAATTGTGTTTTATATAGATTAATAAAAATGAAAGGTAAAAATATGTATTATAAGCAATATTATTATACAAAATAAATATTTTCTCATATTATATATTACATGAAGGTATAGAAATGGAATGGAGTCCAGAAAAAAATTTGTTTGTTTTTTATTGAACAATATCGCAAAAAGCCTGTCTTATGGGATCCACAGGATGCATACCATTATAATAAATATAAAAAACTTGACGCCTGGCAACAATTAGCTAATGAATGCGATATAACACCTGATGAATGTAGACGGAAAATTACCAGTTTATTGGCATCCCTCAGACGAGAAAAGGCAAGAATGGTTAAAAGCAAAGGCACAGGAAAAGGTAATTTTCTTTAATGACATGTAACTAGTTCATTTTAAATATTTATAATAAATGAATAATGTCAAATTATAAATTTAAAGGTGCCGAGGAAGTGTTTGTAAGTTCGTGGTTTGCATACAAACACTTACAATTTGTATTGGACCGGAACAAGCCGCGACCAACTGCAGATAGTGTAAGTATCTACAGTTATGCATATTGTTCCTGCCAAGTAACTGATCCTTCTTCCACACAAAATCGTGCAATTTCATCACGTATTTGTTTCACCGTAATCCTTGTTCTTCTCGGTTGATTTATGAGAGGTAAGAGCGACGTAATCGAACCTATTTCTTGCCTCCAAAGCCCTGGTTGAAAATGTCCATCAAATTCCTCATCTGTACTCCCTGGAGGAGTGTACAAATTCGCGGCCTCTTGATTTCTTCTTAAGAAATTGTGTAGATGTGTTATTGCAATGATCACTTTGGTAGCATTATCAGGTTGCAATAGCATAGGCTTCCTTAACACTCGAAAAATAGAAGATAATATGCCAAAGGCATTTTCTACCACTCTTCTGGCCCTACACAATCTGTAGTTGTATATTCTCTCTCTTGTTTCTTTTTTGTGAAGACCTGAATACACTTTCATTATATATTCAGAAAGCGGAAATGCCTCGTCAGCCAGAATGTAATATGGTATTGGTAATTTTCCCTCCGATAGTGGAGCTGGATCTGGTGTATTTAAAGACTTATCTTCCAATCTTTTATACAATTCACAACCCTTAAACACTCCCCCATCTGATATTCTTCCTTGACATCCGGCGTTGACATATATAAAGTTGTACTGAGAATCGACTAAGGCCAATAAAACAATACTGAAGAAGCTCTTATAATTATAAAATTCGCTGCCACTGTTGATTGGAGCCTGTAATACAACATGCTTTCCGTCGAGCGCTCCAAGGGAGTGTGGAAAGTTCCAACGGTGGTTATAGTCATTTGAAACTCCGACCCATTCATCAGCTAAAGATGGTATCTGTAAGTCATTAATTTTTTTTTATTTTGTTCAGATTGAAGCTGCAGTTGAAATTGAAGAGAATGTGGAAAGCATAGAAAATGAAAAATTAAGTGAAACTGTCTCAGATACAGTCGAGTCCGTTGTAGACAAACTTCGACCATCTCGTGCTAAAAAAATGAAGAAAACTGCTGCAGATGAAATGATGGCATCTGCGTTCACTATTTTAAAAAATGCCGCTAAAAACCCGGAACCGCGAACAATGGTCGACGAATGTGAAAGTTATGGAGCATTTCTCTGCAACAAGCTGAGAAACTATTCACGGTCGACCCGAAACATCGTCCAACTTCATATTTCCGATATATTGTTTTACGCAGACCAAGGATACTATGATACACCACATACATCTCTACAAGCACCCTCTCATCAGCCTCAGCCTTCCACATCTAAATTCGTTTCATCATTTACAACAACTCCGCAAGAATCACCCCAGAGTGACATATTCGGCTACGGGAATGAACATTCTGCGGGTAATACTAGCCCAGCAACAACAAATTCATCACAATCAACCAGACATGTAGAAGAACATACTCAAGAAGAGAGCCAAGGGTTCATTGATGAGTTTTCAGATTTAATTCAATAAAGTTTTTTACCTTTATGTTATGTTTTAATTCCCACGCAATAGCTTCACTGACTTCCTTTACAATGTATCCAATTCTCTGTCGTGATATTTTAAAAACGAACTGTAAACTTGTGAAAGAATCGCCAGATGCATAAAAACGCAGCGTTAGTGGCAACCTTTCAGTTATTGATATAGCTGTTCGGAAATGTGTATCTTTTTTCATAATTCTTGGTCCGATTAAATTAAGCAGTAATTCGAAATCCGTGGAAGACATACGAATAAAGGTTCTGTACTGCCCACTAATTTCCTGATTTTTTAATATATTCAGTAAAGTCTCTCCACCGTTGACACTTCTTTCTCTAAATAAAGGACCCTGCACAAATCATATGGGAAATGGGTCCCGGCGGATTTGGCTGAAATTTGAGTATTTTACTCTTCAAACCTTCCTAAACAAAAGTCCTCATTGACACGAGGCTGAAAAGTTTATACTTAACCATGTTTTGTACGATTGAAGTTGACGTTTAATAAAATGTTTTTAGCGATTTAGTGGTCCTAAAAAGGACCGATTATGTTGTTTAAGACAGGATGATATATTAGTGATTGCTCGTATAAAAGCCATGTAAAAAACTGTAGTTTCACCGGATGTTTTGATTTTCTTGTGGTGGTCGATTTCCAGCGTCCAGAATACAGTTTAGCAAAACTGTCGAAGGATATCGAATGTTCTGTGTGTGCCGAGCATATCCCAAAAACCATAAGACACTCGCAATATGCGCGCAAGTACCAAGAGTCCGTGCGCCAGCAAAGCAAGTACAGTAGTACCCCTCGATCAGATTGTTATTGTCATTGTTATTGTCATTGTCATTGTCGTTGTCGTTCACAGTTCTGTAAGATATCCACAATTGGTATTTAGTTGCGTTGCGAAATCTTGAAAAAGCACGTACTCTAAGTAATCCTGGTTCAGGGATGTTGTCAACATCTCGCAACATTTCAACATGGAATTCTTCTGCTTCTTCTCTTTGCAGTTTATCTTGAATATACGACGATGCCAACTTCACTTGATAAATGCCGACAGTTAGATCTTTTAAAGCTTCCATACTAAGCACAGGAAAGTCAGGTACATGTTGTGCAGTGAGCTGGACCCAGCGTTGAGCGTTTCTTGTATGCAAGTTGTCCCTTTTCACTCGCGCCATCAACAAATTCTCTTCCTGAGATTTCGCAAGAATATTCCGTGCTGCCTCTGCCGTTGCATTTTCCATGGTGATGAGTGGACGATACTAATTGATGATTGCACCACCAATACGATAAAAATCCCCTAGATTTGGGACGTGAGTCATTTGAATCGTTTGGCCTAAGAACTTGAATATAGATTTCAGATGCCCGTTTCTAGCTTCAACTATCCACCTTAACTTAGTAACTTGGCGTAATTCATTTCCCTCTACAGTGGAAAGTTGGCTCTGTCCTCTTGCAAGCAATGCGGGCATTCTCCAATGAATACCTAAACGGCCAAGCAAATCTAAAGCGTCTCGATATCCTCTATCAACGATGAAAATGTCACCTTCCTGGAACCATAATCGCATTTTTTCAGCATCTCTGTCAAACTCATTTCGAAGCATCGAAGCATCGTTGTTTCGGCTGTCAGCAAAGTAAGGCCCGTTGATGTCAAGGATGTAACCATCTGGTGCAACAACCATTGCAGGCTTCACGAGGTGTCTTCCTTTGTGAACTGAGTATGATTGACGGAGAGATCGAAAATTGCTACTTTTTTGTATGTAGCTGTATGTTCCATCAATGAATACGATTGCTTTAGGAGTATCTGGCTCTGGATTGTACAATTCATTTGCAAATTCCGTAACGTGTCTATTGATGTATTCTTCTCTGGTAATCGCATCTAGTCCGATGTTGGTAGGAACGAAACGTTGCATTAATGATTGCCTAACTTTCGAAATAGCCATACTCACTGCTTGCCTACTTGTGTATTGAAATATAACTCTCAAAAACTCGTCAGACAGTCCTTGGCGCATTTTGCAGAGAAACAGAAGTAGGTCTTTTTTCTGTACATATCTGTGGCCATTGTCACATTCAATCGGATCGCAATAAGTAAACAAGTCCTCAAATTGTTCTTTGGTAATTGGTGAAAATGAATCGAATTCATCAGCTGTTAAATTGTTGACATCAAGGTACTTGATTTCACCGTTAGCTGCGTGACGTAGTGCTTGCAAAAAACGTTGAAGTTCTGGTCCACGGAGAAAATACGTTCGATTGACGTAACGTAGTCCAAGAAGTAACGGTTCTATAATGAAACCGTCATTATCCAGATGGTGATGGCACGAGTTAGTATCTTCAGGGATGTAAATATTGCGGAAAATAAATGCATTGACTCTCCAGTTCACGTTCAGCTTGTGTATGTCTACATCGCTTTCGCAGAATAAACATGTACGATTCCTTGTTTGCGTTAAAACATTGAGTCTTAAGGAGTTGGGATCTTGTTGAAGAGCCAGTATCTCATTTCTTATCGACTGATTACAGTTGATGCAAATCCTGGTCAAATCTGTAACTTCCAAAGGAGGCAGTAGAAATCCTTCTCTTCTAGCGATAGCGATGTTTCGTTTCTCTACATTAGCTTCTCCATCAATTCGTGCCATTTGTTGTCGTGAAAAAACTCCTTCGCAAACATAACATTGTAGACGATTTCGTTGAGCCATATTGTTCCGAAATGATGCAAATCAATATATCTGCTTTAATAACAAAAATCAAACAAAAAGTACAAAGTTTTTTATAACTGCTCATGATTACCAAAGTATTTGTATTGTTTTTGAATTATATATCTACCTGTAGTAGAGCTACGCTTTGCAAGTATTTTCTTATAATTGTACTGTCTTTTAGGAGCAATGAAAAAACAACACTTTTATGCTAGTTTACTCAGCAGCTGGAATGCAAAGGACTTTGTGTTAGAAAATGATCTATAAGTGATTCATGTTTCATTCATCTTCAAATGTTTCATGTTTTACCTGTCGCTCAGATTCATCGTACGTAGCTTTGAAATGTTAGACGAGACGAAGCTCTCTTTAAAGTTTTCTAGCTACGCTTATTGACTGCGCGAAACCCTCTTAGTTTTCAATATGAAGAATAATAGTCGTTCGCGAACGGACCGCTCGAGAGCGAATAGAAGAATGTATTTAGCACGCGCATTAGCGGTACACTCACCCGCGAATGCATTTAGATTATCTATTCTCTGTACAGAACTTAAAAACGAAACTTTTTAGGAGTACAAAACATCCTAAACATGCACGTTTTTCACTACATTATTTTTAACTCTTTTTGCGATATGCAGAAACAAACAAAAAATTGAAATAACAATAAATACTTTAGACGCTGTGTACCTCTTTACCAAAATAAAAAGTGTTCTTACATTCACAACCATAATTCATATTAAAAAAGACACGAAACTATAGATTTTTATGCGCTGATTTCAAATATCGACATTTTATTAAACATTTACTTTAATCGTACAAAACATGGTAAAGTATGCACTTTTGAGCCTCGTGTCAATGAAGACTTTTGTTTAGAAAGGTTTGGAGAGTAAAATACTCAAATTTCAGCCAAATCCGCCGGGACCCATTTCCCATATGATTTGTGCGGGGTCCTTTGTTTGCCACCACCGTCTGTTACTCCTTTTCAATTTTTTATAGCAAAATCCCATTAAAATAAATGCCGCACCCGCAACTTGCAAATCGCTCATCTTTAACTCGACTGAGAGAATGGAGCACCGTGAAATCATACATTTGTAACAAACATTTGTAACATCAAAAAAAGGACTTATTGTAACGTAACTGTAATGTAATGCTCACTTCGAGCATAACATTACATCGCTCGGCTCAAGTGGGTCGCCGCCTTTAAGGTCCACCCACACTATTAAATTAATGTGTAATATGTTTCACCACTTCTACATCTATTCGAAGACAAATGGGATCCGAAAAGAATTGCTTAAAAAATATAAATAACAAATATTATATGGATATTTATGTAGAAAATTAATACTTTTCTATTGATATTTCTGATGATATTATTAACAACCTGTTTGAGTGTAGAATAAAAATTTAATAAATTTGCACTTGCATATTGTTGCACAGAATTTCATAAATATATTATACGATTCGTGTACCAAACGCATCAGGAGGTGCTACGAGTGCGTTCTATGCTTATATGCCGAATCAGGCTCCAAACGTCTTTTCAGGAGTTGTCTTGAAATGTAAAATCTATGCTTATATGCCGAATCAGGCTCCAAACGTCTTTTCAGGAGTTCTCTTGAAATTTGAAAATTTTCATTTGGAAACACTTATCTAAGGAACGGTAAAAGCTAGAAAGACGATTCGAGTACCAAACGCATCAGGAGGTGCTACCAGTGCGTCCTATGCTTATATGCCGGATCAGGCTCCAAACGTCTTTTCAGTTTGGGACATTGAGAGTTCGCACGGCACTTGGTGAAACATAATTAATAAAAAGGATAACACTTCTAAAAAGAGGAGAAAAGAGAACACTTGGCTAAGTTTCACGAGGTTTATTAAAATAATCTCTAACAATATTGTTTCGGCTGTTATGCCATTATCAAAGAGTGAGAATATACTAAATTAAGTTCTAAAATGCAAATCAATTTATAGGTAAACAACAAACATACATAACAGTAATTACAAGAACTAAGTTAGACATTTTAACAACGGTGAAATATTAAATTCTACTTGGTCATTTAGTGACTAATTTGTTATCATTAATTGCTTTAGATATTTCGTGGATTTCCAAAAGATTAAGTCGTTTACCTTTAGGTAAATTATGAAGTAATTTAACATTATCTATGTCCAAGCAATGGTTGTTAGAAATACAGTGTTCTGAGAAACCTGTGCATTTATTATTGTTTTGAATGGATTTTAAATGATCATTTATGCGTGTTTTCAAAGCACGACCCGTTTGTCCAATGTAAATAGCTTCACAATTCTTACAATTAATTTGGTAAACACCTGATTTTGACAATGTTTCGATTTTTTCTTTGTTATTACATAAAAAGGTTTTTAAATTATATTTATTCACACAAATGGTATTTATCTTATGTTTCTTTAAGATACTACATATTTTACTGCTAACCTTTGGTACATAATTAATAAAATAAAATTGTTTTGTTTCATTTTTTTCCGATGATAGTGGTACATATATTTTATTCAGTAAGAGGGTCTTTTTCTTTCTTATAATTAATTTATCTATGAGAGATGCTTCAAAACCATTATTTTGGGCTAAAGTTTTAATCAAATTAATTTCTTTTTCAAATTCATTTTTTCTTAGTGGCAAAGATAGCAGCCTGTGTACGAAGGGAATTCTGTTACCATTTTACCAAAACAAGATTATATTGATAAAACCCTGATTTTAATAGATTATCAGAATTTTGAGGTACTACTTGTTGATCCCACATCAAAATTTCAGTTAGAAATCAAAAAAGTTATTACAAATTGTACTCACATTTTTCCAGAAGCAGCAAAATATTATTTAACTACCATGAACCCCCAAGCACCCATTCTTTATAGCCTACCTAAAGTACATAAGCAAGGTTTCCCTATGAGACCAATACTTTCATATTTAAATGCTCCAGCCCACAGGCTTTGTAAGAAACTAAATTCTACTTTACCAACGTTAATTAATTTCAAATCGAAATTCTCGATTATTAACTCTTTAGACTTAGTAAATAAATTGGAAAACCTAAAAATACCACCCAATAGTAAACTTGTATCATTTGATGTACAAAATTTATTTCCATCAATCCCTTTAGATCATCTATCAAACATTATTTCTCTCTTAATAGATAATAGTCTAGATTTGTGTAATTCATCTAAAACAGAACTTAAGTTACTCTTGAAAACGTGTTTAAACCAATCGTATTTCAAATTCAATAATAAAATTTACAAACAACTAAATGGTTTACCAATGGGATCTCCCTTATCCCCTTTGTTAAGTGAAATTTTTATGAATTATTTTGAAGAGAAACTTTTTTCCACAAATAGTTACCTTACGAAAAACGTTTTATTTTGGGCTAGATATGTTGATGATATTATTTGTATCTGGTTAGGTTCCGACAGACAATTGAAATTGTTTTTAGACTTATTAAATTCATTCTATAATAGCATTAAATTCACTCTAGAAATTGAAAACAACAAATCTCTTAATTTTTTGGACTTAACACTCATTAGAACTGATGATAAGATCTCTTTTGGGATTTATCGTAAACCAACATTCACAGATACTTTACCTCACGCAAATTCAAGACAATCAACCACCATAAAATTAAGCGCCTTTCATTCATTCGTACACAGGCTGCTATCTTTGCCACTAAGAAAAAATGAATTTGAAAAAGAAATTAATTTAATTAAAACTTTAGCCCAAAATAATGGTTTTGAAGCATCTCTCATAGATAAATTAATTATAAGAAAGAAAAAGACCCTCTTACTGAATAAAATATATGTACCACTATCATCGGAAAAAAATGAAACAAAACAATTTTATTTTATTAATTACTAGCTTTTTGCCCGCGGCTTCGCCCGCAGTGGAGAAATTAAATAAGTATGAGAGATAAAAAGTAAGGGTATAATAATAGAAATGAGTCAATATAGTAGCAGAGTAAGAATTAACATCAGCGAGTAAGATCGGAATTCCTTCGGCCGCACCGACGGTGACGATAATATCTAATTCAATATCTAATTCAATTGAATATAGTTTCAACTGTTTCTAATTTTTCTATATTTATTGTTATTTTCTTCTGTCGTTACATGCAGTATAAAACTATTCACATTTTTGAGGTTATCCGTAATTTTTGTGGTTAGCTGTTAGATCTTCTAATACAGTGGGCCGGTATTACAGTATTCAGGGTTGAAACTTCATTACTATGATGCTAGATGGCGTTGAAGTAGCTAAATTTGACAAACAATTTTCTTATGTTTCGTAAAAAAATTTTTATTTTTTTTTAATAAAAAGTATCCTATGTTACTACTACTTTGCGTGAAAGCGTAACAAACAAACTTACATTCGCATTTATAATATTAGTATGATGTACCAAAGGTTAGCAGTAAAATATGTAGTATCTTAAAGAAACATAAGATAAATACCATTTGTGTGAATAAATATAATTTAAAAACCTTTTTATGTAATAACAAAGAAAAAATCGAAACATTGTCAAAATCAGGTGTTTACCAAATTAATTGTAAGAATTGTGAAGCTATTTACATTGGACAAACGGGTCGTGCTTTGAAAACACGCATAAATGATCATTTAAAATCCATTCAAAACAATAATAAATGCACAGGTTTCTCAGAACACTGTATTTCTAACAACCATTGCTTGGACATAGATAATGTTAAATTACTTCATAATTTACCTAAAGGTAAACGACTTAATCTTTTGGAAATCCACGAAATATCTAAAGCAATTAATGATAACAAATTAGTCACTAAATGACCAAGTAGAATTTAATATTTCACCGTTGTTAAAATGTCTAACTTAGTTCTTGTAATTACTGTTATGTATGTTTGTTGTTTACCTATAAATTGATTTGCATTTTAGAACTTAATTTAGTATATTCTCACTCTTTGATAATGGCATAACAGCCGAAACAATATTGTTAGAGATTATTTTAATAAACCTCGTGAAACTTAGCCAAGTGTTCTCTTTTCTCTTCTTTTTAGAAGTGTTTGAAAATTTTCTTAGAATGATGATAATTAAACAATAATGATAATATTGTAATGAATAAAAGCTGTAAATACCCTTTCAACGAAAGTTCTTCTTAACATTCTTACATTTTTAATCCTAATGAATTCGTATCAATATTTGTTGATTAGTCTGATAAAAATATAATACAATCATAAAGTTGCAATTTCATTAACAAAAAATTGATTGTGAATTAGGGTATAGAATTGCAGGTGTCAGTAGGGGCGGCAAATTTTGAATAGCCTACGGGCGGCAAATGTGTAAATCCGCCACTGGCAAAAACCAATAAAAACATTATGAAGACTGGGAAAACTTTGGCGGCTGTTGTAGAACGAACAAATTAGCTCAAACCCCAACGCCAAAACACAACACTTTAGTTGTCCGAAGCACTTTTCGGTTACAAGGTTACCTTCTTCAGGGACTGAAGTGAACTAAACCTAAAACAGAACTAATCCTAATATATACTGAAAGTTCTTAAGGTTCGGTGAACATGGTTCAGCAGCAATAGTGATGATGTTCAATGAACCTTGACAATAACAAAAAATAATAATTAAACTAGTGTTAGCGTCAGTGACGCCTACCGACGACGATGATTATCAAAAAAGTTGTGCATGCGCAAGAGCCGCTGCCTGTCCGCCTACGCTTGGTACCCCGGACCGAGGGGAATTCTCGCGCTTGGTCGGCCTGGATGTCAAGCCGCACTTTTTAAGTCACGCATACGCACAAATTGAATAAAAAGACAATTAATTATAAGAGATATTATGGTGGGACAGTTTAATGTTGTTCAAATAAATTGTGTTGTTCAAATAAATTGTGTTATTGTTAATGAAAATAAACAATATAAACAGTCCAAGCCTCTAAATATAACAGCAGCGGTGGGATCTTCCCCTGTCTTTCCGTTACGAAATGGAGGAGTTGCTAGCAGAAGTATTGAAGACAGTAAAAACAAGCCGAACAGTTCCAGAGCAAGTCGATTTGCCGTACTTTAGGCCTGATTTGTATGATGGGAAACAATGGATTGAACAGGTAGAAAAAATAAAAAATGAGCTGGAATGGTCGGATGTACAAATCACGGTAAGAGTTGGTCGTTTTCTTTTAAATCAATCGGAAACTTGGTGCCCTTCAACAAGAGACTGGGCAACTTTCAAACAAGATTTTTTGGAGTCATTTCCACCGCGGAAAAATTTGGGCCGATTGCTTGACGAAGCAGCAAGTTGTAACAGTCACTAATTTACCATAATACGTATACCGTGTACGTTCACAAATAATTATCCTTGTTAAAAAATTTAAAAGCAAACTGGAATTCATCCGATTTAATTGAAATAGCAATTCATGGAATCCAAGACAGCAAAGTCCAAGAATCAGCCAGTATGCGTAGTTTTGAAAACATTTCTGATTTAATTTTATATTTAAATACTGTACCTAAAATTACAAAAAATGAACCCGATAACAGTAAAAAATTTCGTGATGATTCACTTGTCGAACCTAAGCGGCCCCGCATAGACAAAACATTTCCTCGCCGTTGCTATAAATGTGATCGTATCGGACATACACAAAGAAATTGTCGCGAAAATCAGGCTCGCCGCTAGCTGTTTCGTCGCCCGCGTGAAATACCGATTATGCCGCCCTACGACTAGACTATTTACTCTGAGTTTTGTCAAAAAAAGGATAATTAATGTTTTCTCATTATGGTGGGAAAAAAGGAAAACAACTTAACATCAGCGAAATAATAATCAACTTTCGTGTATCCAAACTGTCTAAAATTTCATGTTCAATTGAAACTATTGCTAAATAACTGAGTCTTTGCTGGAGCATTGTTGATCTTAAATAGTTTTTGATAATATTTAATTTTTAAAAGGATCTTTCACCAGTTGCAACTGAAACCGGCAGTGTAAGTAATACTCGTAGCGCTATTGCCGTGTTCGGAAATGTTGAAATTAAGTCATTGGTAAAAAGATATTCTAATAGGGTTTGTGGATTATTAGACTAGTTTTCTGCAAAATGCAACCTTAATGCAATGATTTCATTAAATATATCAATACCGTCAATGTCTGATTCACTACTTGAATCATCTTTAAGTTTGAAATTTAAATCTTTACAATTTTTCATTAACTCATCATTGGAATAATGAAATAAGTTTTTGATAAAAGCCAAACGTCGATAAATGTTTTTAACTCGTCGAATCTATCCTTTAAAGAAGTTATTGTCTGATCTAAGACTCTAAAATAAAACTCTACTCTATATTTGATTTTGGGGTCTACTAAAACTTCATCACTGTGTTGACAGACGACGTTTTGATGTCAATAGATGGCGGTGTTAACGTCATTCGGTCGGATTTTTTTCCATGCTATGACATATTTTCGTATACTTAAGGTGGAAGTATTATGACTATGACTTATTAGGTACGTGGTAAGTCGTTCGATTTGCCGCCCTCTGAGTGTGCCGCCGTTGTGCGGTGCACGCTTTGCACGCCCGCTTACGGCGGCCCTGGCGAAAATGTTTATTCGCAAGACATAAACAAACACGCTCGCAGCAGCATATCGCATAGTTTCAAAAACAAACGTGAGGCCCACGCAGAAAAATGTAATTTTTGTTTTAAGCAAGGACATAATGAACAGCAATATTTTATAAAGAAAAGCCATAATGAAAGACGCAATGTTAATTCGTCAAGTGTAGTGCAAAAGTTAATTATAAAAATACTGCTTAATAATACTTTAGTGATTATTTGACAGAGATGGGCTCAGCATAGTCCCATGCTCGTCATTTGTCTAATCAAGAGATGGACTCAGCATAGTCCCATGCTCGTCATTTGTATAATCAAGAGATGGGCTCAGCATAGTCCCATGCTCGTCATTTGTTTAATCAAGAGATGGGCTCAGCATAGTCCCATGCTCGCCATTTGTTTAATCAAGAGATGGGCTCAGCAAATTCCCATGCTCGCCATTTGTTTAATGAAGAGATGGGCTCAGCATAGTCCCATGCTCGTCATTTGTTTAATCAAGATGGGCTCAGCATAGTCCCATACTTATGATTGTTCAACTAAGAGTTGATTTTGATTGTTTTGTGCTTCATAACAGTTGATACAGGGAAGGAGACAGGAGACTGCCCCGAGAGCGGAACAACTGTCAGTCTGGCCGTGTTAGCGTCAGCGACGCTTACCGACGACGATGATTAACAAAAAAGTTGTGCATGCGCAAGAGCCGCTGTATGTCCGCCTACGCTTGGTACCCATATACTTATTACTACTATACCCAATGTAACGTGCAATTCTTGATGCAAAGATTAAGAGACACGAATATGGAATTTGCATAAATCTGTCTCAAGAGTGGCTATACTGTTTCTGCGCATGCTGTAATAGAAATATTTTTGATTGGTTGATTTTTAAAACATGGTTCGGCACGCCACTTTCAAAAAATTTTAATGCGATTAGTCATTATAAATGTGTTTTTTATCATTTTATTATCTGAAGGTTGAGGTAGTAAATACATATAATACTCTTGTATTATTAATGATGAAAACCTTTATTAAATTATATATCTATCATATTTTTAACTTTATTCGTTGGGCCGATGGCTTTAAGGATAAATTATGTTTTAATAATATTACATCCACTTATATTTAATTGCCTAAAAATTGTTGCTTCAGGCTGAACAAAGAAAACAATGTTCTCGGCGTGATTTCTCCATAATAATGTCTTAAATAAATCACAGAACAGCACCTGTGATAGCACTTCCACTTTGTCCTTTGAAATAAGGGGTAATCACTTCTTTAACAAAAGAGGCAAACGCACCAAAAACGTTATTTTCGTTTCGTTTGGTTCGTTTGGTTTGGGTTATTTTGGTTATGTTTGGGTAATGTCAGTTAAGTGATAAAGTAGTCAAGCAATGTTGCCAGATCGAAAATGACAAATAAGCATCAAATATATCATTTCATCTAAACATTTATCTGCGATCCTGCATACTTAATATAATTTTTCAGATAGTTGTTCTACTCATCAAAACTACTATGATCAAAATTTATCACATATTTTAACATATATTTCCACAATTTGTAAAAAATAAATGAACTGTAATCTACCGTAAAAACGGTAGATTTGGCGGTGCAAAGAAAAGAGAAGGACAGGCACGCGAGCGGACTTTACCAATAATAGCACGCCATTCAGCGCAGACTCCGTTGGACCATTGTCATCTATGAGATAGACTTATGTGGTTTGGATATCTCCGTTTCATATTGTTTGCATCAAAATCCACTCATTGTGTAAATGGTTAACCTGAAGTATATGTATAATAAGTATATGTTGGTACCCCGGACCGAGGGGAATTCTCGCGCTTGGTCGGCCTGGATGTCAAGCCGCACCTTTTAAGTCACGCATACGCACAAATTGAATAAAAAGACAATTAATTATAAGAGATATTATAGTGGGACAGTTTAATGTTATTCAAATAAATTGTGTTATTGTTAGTGAAAATAAACAATATAAACAGTCCAACCCTCTAAATATAACACTACATTAAATAGCGGAGATCCAGGGACCCCTGTCATTGTTAAGTAAAATGTGGTTATTTTTACAAATGTATAAACTTTCAAAACTATCTAGTAGACAATTATTTCTAACTTCCTTAACTAATTTAAGATTATTAATATTAATATTATGTTCTTCAGTAAGAATATGTTGGGCAACACTAGATTTTTCGGCTCTACCAAACCGTGCATGAGCTAAATGCTCCTTGAACCTAGTTTGGATCGAGCGTCTAGTTTGTCCAATATATTTTTTACTACGGTCATTACAGCTAATTTAATATATCCCCGACTTTTCTAAGAAAGGAATTTTATCCTTGGGGTTACCGAGGAGAGTTTGAAGGGAGTTACCACTTGAACTGTGGGCAATGCGAAAACCAAGTTTACGAAAAATGCCTTCGAATCCTCGAGTAAATCTTGGCTCGTATGGCATAGTAATAAACTTGGTCTTACTGGTGTCTGTTTAAAAAGTCGACGATCTTGAAACAGAATTCTTAAATTTTATCTTATTAACTAATTTATCAATAATGTTACAATTGTAACCATTGTCAATCGCAATTTTCTTAATTGTACAGAGTTCCTTATGATATCTACTTTTACTAAGAAGAAAACTAAGCAATCTATGTACAAAGAAATTAAAACTAGCCATTTTATGTTGAACGCAATGATTAGAGTCGTTGGTTATAAATCTAGAGGTATTAGTGGGTTTTCTGTAGATATCAAATTCTAAAGAATTCCTATATCTTATAACCAGCGCATCTAAAAATGGTAGCTTGCCATCTTTCTCCAATTCAACAGATTTGACCGAAAGGAAACGTGAATTTATAACATCAAGAAAGTCTTGGAAACTTCTGGACCTCAAATCGAAGATAGATTTTTCGTTATGGTATTACGTCAATTTTATCGAGCGTGTAGGATACGATGATGGTTTTACCACAAATCATTTATGACATTTCGTTTGTTTTTTGTTTGTGTTCAATTGATTGATTTTAATAACGAAATGGAAAGGGGAAGATGGACATAAGGAACGTTTAATTCATATTATAATGTTGCGAAGTCAAAAGGATACCCTTTTTCCTTCTTCCTAACTAATTTTGAAGAACGGGAACTTCTTACTTCTCCTTTCATTCATACACTAAAGGATAAACTTAAGTGAATCCGTTTTGTCCATATTTTAAACAAAAAAACATTTCGTGGAAAAGGAGGGATATAGGGTAAATTTTTATGCTACAGGTATCATAAACTTAGTTGTAAGATTAGATTAATTAGTGCAGATATCCAATTCTTAGTCCCTGAAGAAGGTAACTTTGTTACCGAAAAGTGCTTCGGACAACTAAAGTGTCGTGGTTTGGCGTTGGGGTTTGAGCTATTTTGTTCGTTCTACAATAAAAACATTGACAAACAGCAAGAACCATATACATGTATTAGACATATTAAGCATAAATATCATGTAAAAGATCGTATCAGAAGAAATAGCGTAATCCAAGACAGACTTTTATCAAATAAACGAAACACAATGTTTAATTACCACAATATAGTGTAACACTTAACATTTGTTTCGCCTTAATTAGGCTTCTTAAGAAGTATACTAGACTTAAACGAATATACTTAGTTTGGACTTATATTTATATAGATGTATAGCTAAGGTTAGGGAGTGGGTAGTTTAACAAATTAATTGAGAAGTGGTGAGTTATTTAATTCAGTTTGTTCATTTATCAGTTGTCCTGTATTTTTGTATATATTAATTTCCATTGATTCCAGAAGAGACAACTTATAACTTTTATTTTCAACATGCCGGACATCATAGTCTACATTAAAATAATGTTTTGTATCGATAAGGTGCTAGCATAATTTTAATCAATGTTGTTTGTTTCAAAATATTTTTTATGTTTGCTGATTCGTTTTTTAAAGGTACGACCAGTCTGACCAATGTAAAATTTATCACACGAGTCACATTTTAGTCTACAAACACCTGATCTATTTTTTTCATGAAACAAAAAAAGTAATTATGAATTCGCATGTATGTACCTACTATTCGAAAGTTTTCATTAGTTTGAATTCAAAGTATTCCATTCTAAAAATTATTCGATTCTGCCCATGAGTAACTGCACTTGGCAACCTTGCACCACTTACGTGCTTGCTTACATTTGCAAAATTGTCAAACGTCAAACCGTAGCATCAAACGTTTTTTCAAATCCTTTCTCTTTTTCTTTTTATTAATAAGTAGTAATATTTTGAATTTCAATGTGGTGTTGGTTACGAGCAGTTTAAAAAATAATTAATGTTTAGAATTTAAATGTAATTTATAAGTAAGAAAGTACTAAAACAAAATGTAAATTGTCGATACCTAGAGTAGAAAAACGTATAGTGGTATAGTGGTTTAACTATATAGGTAATATATATATATATATAATTTTAATAAAAAACGAATTCATTTATATTGCGTAGTAAAATAGAATCGTTGTTAATACAGAATTTTGTTTACAGAAATGAGAAAGTACTTATATGACTTCTACAGTTATTCACAACTTGTATAATTACTGTCCAGAGTATAAATGATTATGGAAATTTATTTGAAGTATTTACTTTTAATTAAATTAATGAATTTATGATCTTCGTATATAACCGGTAATATACA
>CM055659.1:11838595-11884355 GCA_029378335.1 Agrilus mali
TGTGAATGACAAAACTACAGCTCTCTTTATAAATCAATACAATTCAATAAGCCATTTTTAACATTATACCTAGCACCTAAATTATACGTAACTATAAAAGTATTTATATTATGATGATGCAAACGAGAATGCTACATGTTTATAATAATAATACGATGAACGGTGTATGTACGTATGTGTCCTTTACGTATGAGCTTGTCTTCGTCAGAGATAGTCTTCGTTGTTCGTTCTGTTTCATTTCCATATATACATCATATACCTAGGTATGTACTTAGATACATAATATTGATAATCGAAATGATGTGGTATGGTATATCGATTACCTCGATTACTACGTCTTACGACTGAACAGTACTGATAGTACCGATGGGACGCGGGGATCAGGAGCGTATCTATACGTAATTATTAATCGAGTCAACGTTCATCGGTTCATATATATTGAAATTGTTTAAACAGTAAGCGTGTGTGTGTATGTCTGTTGTTGATTGTCTGGTAAAATTGTATTATAATCATACACACCGTTATGCATACATACGAGTATTTTCTTTAGCGTATAATAACCTTACCACATGTTTCTAGAGAATGTATATATATTAGGTGTGGTGATATTTTGATTATAGCATTTAAGCATGATATTCGACAAAACTGTTGATAACGTAGAGTTATAAATCGTTATAAATAAATATTCTCACTCCTATGTTCTATAATCAGTTCTTACACTATCGAAAGCTATGTAATTAGAACATCTAGTGATATTTGATAAAACTGCTGATAAAGTAGTTATCATTAAATTTCAGTAAAAAGTTTCAACGAAATAGATTTATCTATACCTTTACGTTTGTATTTGTAATTGTTGATCGTCTATTTAAAGCATTCGTTATAATAGCAAATTGCAAAGTTGCTGACGTAACTGTCGGTGTTCACCGTCGACGACAAGTAATGTCTGTATGTGATGAACTTACACATGATAGCTTGTAGAATTATTAGTAGGTATGAATGTTGTGGCAGGTTATCTCGAAAGTTAAAATAGTGTGTGTGTATATGTATACATATTAGCAACAAAAGTAACGTGGAGCTAATGCTGCGTCTGCAATTTGCTCGATATAGACGGAGTAAGATGGAAAGCGCGTGAATATGACATAGAGGAGCGGGTACAGGTTTAAATCCATTGGATATAACACAGCTGTTACGCCATACTTAATTCATATTTCAATCGTTACAAATCAATATCCTCACACCTCTGTTCCAGATGTAAGTATATGTAAAGTAGACATGTATGTGCGATATCAGCAAATTGTTGGCGTCACTGTCGGTGTTCACCGTCGACGACGACAAGTGATGTCTGTATGTGATGAACTTACACATGATAGCTTACAGAATTATTGGTAGGTACGAATGTTGTGGTACGTTATCTCGAAAACAAACGTTAAAGTAGTATGTGTATATATATGTATACATATTAACAACAAAAATAACGTGCAGCTAATGCTGCGTCTGCAATTTGCTCGATGTAGACGGAGTAATAAGATGGAAGACGCAAAGCATGTGAATTTGAATACATAGACATAGAGGAACGGTTACAGGTTTAATTAAAACGTGTGTGCGTAATGTAGACATGTATGCGCGATATCAGCGAATTGTAAAGTTGTCGATGTACTGAGCGACAAGTGATGTTTGTCTGTGTATGATGAACTTACACATGATAGCTTACAGAATTATTGGTAGGTATGAATGTTGTGGTACGTTATCTCGAAAGTTAAAGTAGTGTGTATGTGTGTGTATGTATACATATTAGCAACAAAAGTAACGTGCAGCTAATGCGGCATCTGCAATTCATAATTGCTCGATATAGACGGAGTAAGATGGAAAGCGCGTGAATATAACATAGTATATATGTTAGATACTAAGATAACATGTTTGTATTAGTAAATGTACTATTCTGCTGACTAGGCATATACGAACTTATAAATTGCCTTAGGCGCCAGAATAGGACATTCTAGCTTTAGACTAGACTTTGTACACTTTGTACACTGTAAAATAAATGTTCAATTTTTAAAAAGTTAATTTAATCATTTGAACTCATAACAATTTTGGCGCAGTCAGTAGGATTGTCCAATAGGCGTGTTAAGAAAATAGTAAAAACTAAAATAAAATAAATATCGTGTTCGGTGGTGAATGTGCGAAATCGATTGTTTCACTGGTAGCCATCAAACGAACTTTATAAAACAAAAAGAGAAAAAACTGTCCAGATTTAAAACTGGTAATTCATCGATAATGAATTGTGAAGCCGTTTGCTTCGAGTGAATTCCTGTGCCTTGGACCATCCGAATAACGAGAAAGGATCTCACCCCGTTCCCTGACGTTCAAAAGCCATACGAATGATTGGATTCCTGTTATTCATCATCAACGTAGTGAGCTACTTAAGGTAGGAGATTAAAGATATTTGCCACTTTTCCTTACCAACTTCCCTTTTTTGGTTTCACCCAAAAAGTATGAGTGAGTCTGAAGGTGAAAATATAAATTTAGAAATGGAAACCTATTCCCGAAAAGAACTTTGTGAATTAATTCCAAATTTTGATGGTGACAACATTCCGTTGCATCAGTATGTTGATACTATAGATTTTATATTTGAAAGAGCTAAGGCCACTGATTTAGTATACCTCTTAAGGGTTATTTTAAATCGGTTAAATGGACGAGCAGGACGTGTGATTCTAGCGAGACGTTACGATAATTGGCCAGATATAAAAAAAGCATTAGTAACAAACTTTGGTCTCGAGCGTTCAGCTGAAGGACTCATTTCTGATTTAATTAGGTTTAGAAGTAACAAATTATCAATTAAAGAAACCTACAATAAAATTGCAAAAATTCGCGACGATCTCACAGCCGCCGCAATAGAAAATATTTCTGTAAATGATGACCCCACTTTTGTTCTTTCAGAATTTATCGACAAAATTGCCAAAACAACATTTTTGAATAACATTCCAAAAGACGTTGAACTAGCCATTACACACGCTAAGTCAGAATCTTTAGAAATTGCTTTTTCTCATGCATTTTCAGCTGATAAACGTTTGAAGGAACGTGAAGATCAAGATAAATTTAATCAATTCAAAACAAATAAAAACTACCCATCGAGTAGAATTGTAACAAATAAAAAACCAATGTTTAAAAGGGAATTAGAAATTCCGAAACGAGAACTTAGTAACAATCCGCCTAATTTTAATAATTTTAGGTACAATACATCCAACCCCAACACTTCAAATTTTAATAACAATCCTAAATCACTAGAACCAAGCACTAGTAGGAATAATCGTTATTCTTTTAATGGTTCTCCTTTTAAAGGATTTCCAAAAATAAACACTTGTGAAGTTCAAACTGACAGTAATATCGACGAAGCAGACCAAGACTCTATAGACGAAGTTGACTTCGACAATTTAAACTTGACGATGAACGACACAGAAGAGGGTTGTTCGTTCAACTAGATACAAACCCCTCTAACATTCAAAATCTTAATAATTTTAGAGTTAATACAGCAAAAATTATGACCGAAATTTTACCATTTATTAATACTAAAATAAAAGGTGTACCTGTAAAATTGTTGATAGATACGGGAGCGTCAATTAACCTCCTAAAATATAAATATGAATTTGAAAATTTTATTGATATAAACGACACGGTAACAGTTTCAGGTTTAAATGCTGACGCATTTAAAACTCTAGGTTCAATCTCCACCACGTTTAAAGATCAAGACGTAAAGTTTTATGTTGCAAACTTAGATATTTCTTTAGATGGCATATTAGGTGTCGAGTTCTTAAAAACGCTTAATTGTAATTTAGATCTGAACAACAACTACATCATGTTCCCAGATAAGAATTACAAAATACCTATATGTCTGAAACATGAAACTAAAATAGTTAATCACATCAAACTTAATAAACGTGCTGAGCAAATTATAAGTTTAAAAACAAATTTCAAACCCGGTACAGAAGGAATTCTTCCAAAAATGAATGTAGAAAACAAACTTTTAATTCCAGAGTGTCTTGTAAAAGTTGATAAAAATCAAAACATTTGTACAACAGCAATAAATTTATTAACTGATTCTGAACTAAATTTCACGGTAAAACGCATAAAATTAGAAAAAGCCCCAACTAAAGTGTTTCAAACGAATTCAATTAAAACAGAAAATAGGTTCGAAAAATTGAAAGAAAACCTTCGATTAGACCACCTTAATCCCGAAGAGAAAAACGAAGTTTTGAAATTATGTTATGATTTCGCTGATTTATTTTATTTGGAAGGGGACCAATTAACATTTACATCGTTAGTAAAACATCAAATAAAAACTACTCACGAAAATCCCATACATACAAAAACATATCGTTTTCCAAATTGTCATAAAGACGAAGTAAATGATCAAATTTCAAAATTATTAAACCAAAACATTATTAGACCGAGCGATTCTCCGTATTCCTCCCCAATATGGATCGTCCCAAAGAAAATAGATAGTTCCGGCAAAAAGAAATGGCGCATGGTTGTCGACTATAGAAACCTAAACAAAATTACTGTACCCGACAAATATCCGTTACCGAATATCGAAGAAATACTCGACAATTTAGGACACGCACAATATTTCACGACTTTAGATCTTGCAAGCGGATTTCACCAAATTGAAGTGCATCCAAATTCAATCGCCAAAACCGCTTTTTCTACACCAACAGGTCACTACGAATTTCTTCGGCTTCCTTTTGGGCTCATCAATTCTCCTTCCACCTTTATGAGAATGATGAATAATGTTTTATCAGGTTTAACACCCACACAATGTTTATTATACTTAGACGATATTATTGTATTTGGAAACTCCTTAGAAGATCATTGTAATAAATTAAGGAACGTATTAAAAAGACTAAGACAACATAATTTAAAAATTCAACCAGATAAATCTGAGTTTCTCCGCAGGGAAACCGAATTTTTGGGCCATATTGTAACCCAAAATGGAATTAAACCAAATCCTAATAAAATCGACTCTGTGAAAAATTTTCCAATTCCGAAATCTCCAAAAGAAATTAAGTCATTTTTAGGTTTAACAGGCTTTTATAGAAAATTCATTCCAAATTACGCAAAATTAGCTAAACCATTAACAACCTTATTGAAAAAAGATATCCCTTTTGAATTTCAACAAGATCATTTAGATGCATTTAAATCTTTAAAAGAAAAATTAATAACAGCCCCCATTTTACAATACCCAAATTTTAACGAAGAATTCTATGTCACAACTGATGCTAGTTCATATGCAATAGGAGCCGTACTCAGCCAAGGACCTATTAATAACAGCCTTCCAATTGCCTATGCAAGCCGAACTTTAAATTCAGCAGAAGTTCGTTATTCCACAATCGAGCGTGAATTGTTAGCTATAGTTTGGGCCGTGAAACATTTCCGACCGTATCTTTACGGAAAGAAATTTACCATCATAACCGATCACCGTCCTTTGGTCTGGTTATTTTCAATAAAAGATCCTGGATCCCGACTCGTTCGCTGGAGATTAAAATTAGAAGAGTACAATTATGAAATTTTACACAAATCAGGAAAACAAAATTCAAACGCAGATGCTCTGTCTCGTATCAAAATTAATACTTTGACATCAGCCATTGAAAACATACCGCAAGCCATAGATTTTGATTCCTATGTAAATGATGAAAGAGAATACTTTAACGAAAAGACCTGTGTAGGAAAATTTTCGGACCAAGACCATGACTATGAAGTAATAATCATAATGGACAACCCAAACTATTGCCATTTTATTTTACGCGATACAGAGAATCCCGTAGTAAATGAAGATTTAGAAATAGGGTTTTATTTCTTTATCTAATAAAAACTTAAGCTATGTTGTCGACAATTCGAAAGATCAGAGAGGTCTCTTTGAGAATTTATTCACTATTTTTACCCTAATTCAAAAACAAGATAAATACCGTTTCATTTGCAGCAAAGACACTAGTCATGAATTAATAAGAATGATTAACTACCTAAGGAATAAATTTAATTTAGATCCAGAAATAGAAATTCAAATTTCCACCACCTATCAGTATTCTGGCGACCCTGATAAAAAGCGAGAAATAATTAAAATGCATCACGATCCCCCAGTTTATGGCCATAAAGGCATAAACGAAACTCTTAATAAAATACAAGAATACTTTACTTGGTTCAAAATAAAAGACGATGCTACAGATTATATAAATTCTTGCCTTGAATGTCAACAAAACAAAACAGTGAGACGTAGCTACAAAGCCCCATTGACAATAACCGCGACCCCCACGTTACCTTTCGAACGTGTTGACATGGACGTAACTGAAATATACTTCACCACAAAAACAAAAGAATCTGTTTTAGTAATTCAAGATCAATTGACGAAATTCCTCAAAACTTACATCATTAAAACAAAATCTGCTGAAACAATAAAAAATAAATTGTTAAATTTCATTGCTACATTTGGTGTTCCAAAAAGAATTCATAGTGATCAAGGAGGAGAATTCGTAAATAGAATATTACAAAAATTAATGTCCGAGCTAAACATTCAACATACACATTCCATTGGTTACCATCCCAAAACAAATGGTATGGCAGAACGGGTTATTTGTTCTTTAAAAGACACTATTACTACTTATTCCACTAAAGAGAAAAATAAATTAGGCCCAAAAGCACTCCTAAATTCAGCAACATTCGCATACAATACATCAACACATTACTCTACTAAATTAACTCCTTACGAGGTCCTTTACGGTTTTAAACACAGAAATTTCAACGATCCGGAACAAAACACAGTAAATGAAGTTACAATAGACGAATATTTAGGCGAATCAAATTCAAAATTAGAAGAATTAAGAAAAAAGGCTCACGATAATCAGATTAATACAAAGATGAAAGTCAAAGAGAAGTATAATAAAAAAATTGAAAGGCCAATACCACAATACAATGTCGGAAATAAAGTATTTTTGAAAAATCAACTGTTAAATAAACAAGGACAACCAAGATGGCTTGGGCCGTTTACTGTATTAGACATCATATCGGAAAACGTGACCAAAATTAATAAGAAAGATCGTAATAAAGATTTTACAATTGTTAGTTGCGAACAAGTCAAACCTTATAAAACTGTGTCATTTACAGATGCTCCTACGGACAACTAACCGTTACCGAATTACCTAATAATGGAATTTATTTTGAGGAGAAAGGACTTATCCTACCCTCTGATTCCTTTTATACTATTTTTATTTTTAAAGATCTATCACCTCTTTTCCAAAACTATATCCTTCTATTAAACTATCAAAAAGAATTAATAAATACTGGATACCAATTTAATAAAACTCATTTTAATATCATGCATTCGTCATTGTTGAAAACAAATTTAAATAAACTTAAAATCAAATTAGATGAAATAAGATTTTTGATACCAAACACGAAACGGGTCCGCAGAGGCTGGTTCAACATCTTTGGAAGTGGGTTAAAAACATTGTTCGGTACATTAGACTCAAACGATGCTGAGAAATACGAAAAACTAATTAGCGAACTGCAAACTTCAAATAAAAACATTCTAAAATTCCAAGATGAACAAATGCATTTAACAAAGATGATCGTTTCTAATATAAATAATACTTTAAGCCGAATTAATGCTAATGAGGTTACTTTACAGCAAAATATTTTAAACATAAGAGACCAGATTTATAACAATTCCGTAAGACTAAATGAAAATAAAATTTCAATGCAATTTTTAGACACATTAACCCTTTTAAATGATGTAACCGTAGAAGTAACTAGAGAAGTAGATGAAATCATTGAAACATTATCATTTGCTAGAATCAATATTCTCCACCCTAGTATTTTAAATCACGTGCAATTTCAAGAACAATTAAGTCATATTGGCCAAAGCGAAAACAAACTACCTTTTTCTTTTGACGATACTAATATTTATAAATATTACCAAATTACAACTCCTAAATTATTTACTTTAAAACGCGGAATTCTAATAAAGTTAACAATTCCGTTGGTAAAAAATATACCACTTAGACTTTTTAAAACCTATCCTTATCCTATTAAATCCGAAAATGATCTCTACCATATTGTTCTTCCTGAGAACCCCTATGTGGCAATATCTGACGATCGACAATGGTACCTAGAACCAAAGGATCTTGCAAATTCACTTCGTATGGAAAACATCATCATCCTACAAAACACCGAACCTCAAGATACTAAGAGCACAAAAGAATGTTTGCCGCAACTTCTAATGAATAGGAAATTTTCAAATAGATGTATCGTCCATACCTTCAGAGCAGTAGAAAACAACATCGAACAGATAAACGCTACTACGTGGATTATAACTTCTACAGCAAATTTAAGCGTGACTTTCAAGTGCAAAGGACATCCAATTAAACAAACCTCAATTTTGAAACCGTCCCTTTTAACAATTAGTGGAGAATGCACATGTTACTTTGACAATGGTTTGAGAATCTCATCCAATTACCAGGAAGTAAAAACAATCAAGAAAATACTACTATCAACACCTGAAATACCTAAAAATTGTTGCCGTCAAAATATCGAAATTCTGAAACGACTTGATAGCCAACCAATAAGTCTACATTATTTAACTGACAATAATCTTTCAATGTTTAAAACGAAGATTATAAACCTGCAACAAAGAATAAGAGAAGAGTATACAAAAAGTCATACTAATGTTAAGGAGCACATCTGGTATTACACAACCCCAGTAATGACAATTGGAGCAATAATATTATTGTACCTCGTGTATCGCCATCATTTTTGCACGAAGACATTCCAAGTACTGAAAATACATAAAATTTGCCGAAAAACTAATAATTCAATTTCGGAAACAAGAAAAGAAGAAAAAATGGACCAGTCCCTACCAAGAGTTTCTACAGAGAAACCATCACTAGAATTAAGACCTAATACACGAAAATTTAAATCACCCACTATTCCGATTGTTAATTAAAAAATCAAATTATTAAAATTTAATTTTTCAACTTAGCATGGGAGGTGTTAGATACTAAGATAACATGTTTGTATTAGTAAATGTACTATTCTGCTGACTAGGCATATACGAACTTATAAATTGCCTTAGGCGCCAGAATAGGACATTCTAGCTTTAGACTAGACTTTGTACACTTTGTACACTGTAAAATAAATGTTCAATTTTTAAAAAGTTAATTTAATCATTTGAACTCATAACATATATACATGTGTGTGCGACATCAGCGAATTGTAAAGTTGTCGATGTACTGAACGACAAGTGATGTTTGTCTGTGTATGATGAACTTACACATGATAGCTTATTGTTCGGTAAAGCAGAGTATGTATGCGTGTGTGTGTGAAGGTATCCACGCATGCAATTAAAGTCACGTAGAGCTAATGCTGCGTCTGCAATTCATATTTGCTATTTAACCGACCTCCTCGCTCTCTACAGCACCATTCCACCTATTTCAACAACCGTTGTCACAGCATCGGAAGGCTTTCAAGCAGATGTCACCCGACTGCGTAGATGTACGCAATCGCTACTATAGTAGACATTTCAATCAACCGACAACGTCGAAAGGACGCAGATAAATATACCCTCTACTGTAGTAGACATATGAATCATAACCTTGAGCCACAAATTACGTCACAATTATCATAAATCGAAACCCTCTCGCCCTCTGAAATAGAAACGGCTTTCTAGCAATCGATGATAAATACACTCTCTACTGTAGTAGACATATGACCTTGAACCACATTCTATCGATTACAATGACGTCACAATTGTCAGAAATCACAACCCTCTCACCCTCCGGGCCAGAAGCGGCCATCTACCCCTACTTTGGTTCATGGGTATCTTTTGACAAGTCTACTAATAGTTTTTTTGGAGCAATCTTGAAACGTGCTGTTGTGCCTTCCGAGCTTTTTATGTAGTAAAATAATAAGTGCTTCTATCTATACATAAAAAAAGGGTACTTCAATGCGATTTTTAGAAAAAAGTGTAAAAATTCTAATGAAAAAAATGTCAGCTTCGAGCTTGTGTTTTGCTTTCAACTTTGTCCTATAATTGAACAAAATCATGCGCTTTACGTTTTTGTTTAAGAATATTTTAAACAGAAATAATATAATTGCATTTCAATCTATAAATATACAAATCAATGCCACTTTTCGTCGTAATTTTATAACTCAAGAACGGGCTCACCTATCCAAACCAAATGTTAAGGCATTGTTCGGACTATTTAGTAGATGGTTTATGTGAAGTTTGCACAAAATCGGTAGAGCGGTTCTTTATTTATCACATTTTCTCTAACAAATGAATTCAATAAATGGCGGATCATTTTGTTAATGGGGATTTTGCTGTCAAATTGAAACTTTTTTCATTGTTTACAATACCTAGTGCCCCTCAAGACTTTACAGTCCAGCTGTCCACCCAAATGTTTGTCGATGGAGTGCGAGATGTCAAAATACAGCAAGCCCTGTGCATGTCTCGACATAAAACTGCAGGCGAAGCTTTGTCGCACGCGCTGGAATATGAAGCAGCCAAACAGGCATCCATAGGACACGCTAGAATCCGGCAGGCTGGGTTGAATTTTGATGACGATGGCGAGATATTCCGGCAAGAAATGGTGAAAATAGCGAAAGAAGTCATGTCTTCAAAACCGAAGGAAGGGGTGAGTGATCGCCCACGCTGTTGGACTTGCGACAAATATGAGCATCTTTTACGTGATTGGGTTAAAAGGAAGCGAGAAATTACATGTTGGAATTGCAGAAGTACGGGACACTTCTGCAGCGGCTCTCTGCCTGGAAGAAGACAGACGTCAGCTGCCGAAGGAAGCAAACAAGAATACAATTTCAAATGTTGGATTTGCGACAAACATGGACATATTTCACGCGATTGTGTCAAAAGGAAACGAGAAATTACTTGTTGGAATTGCGGACGTACGGAGCACTTGTGCAGCGGATGTTCATCTGGAAGAAGACAATGTCCAAATTGACCATCGGCCAAGAAAACACTATGGTAATACTGAAGCCCTGTCAAGAAGATCATGCTCAAGGAATAGCAAGCATTGTTTTTCTGTGGAACGAAAAGAAGAGTTAGAACAAGTTTTATGCCTACATACCACCGTAGACAGACAAGAGAGAAGACACAGTGTTGATTGAGGAACAGCGAACCGATGATGACCTACGACCCATCATGAAATGGAAGGAGGCAGGAGAATCTCGACAAACGTGGGCGGACGTAAGCCCCCTTAGTACTACAACGAAATGTTATTTGGCCCAATGGGATTCCCTAAAGCTTGAGAATGGAGTCCTTAAGTACTACGACGAAATGTTATTTGGCCCAATGGGATTCCCTAAAGCTTGAGAATGGAGTCCTTAAAAGAATCTGGGAAAGTCCGGACAGGACCAAGAAGCGACTACAAGTTGTGTTGCCCAAGAAAAAGGCGAAAGAAGTGATAAAACAGCTGCATGCTGGGACTGGAGGTGGACATTTTGGGTTGAAGAAGACCTTAGAGAAAATACGTGAACGGTATTACTGGGTGAATGCTAGATTGGACGGTGTAGAAAATGCGAAGTATGTGCTTCCAACAAAGGTCCGAGAACCAGAACACGAGGAAAGATGCACCAGTATAACTTCGGAGCGCCATTCGAAAGAATAGCCATGGATATTGCTGGTCCCTTTCCACGAACTGAAGATGGCAACCGCTATATCTTCGTTGTGATGGATTACTTCAGCAAGTGGCCGGAAGCCTATGCAATGTCCAACGAGGATGCAACCACCGTGGCGGAGGCAATAATAAACAACTGGATCAGCCGATATGGAGTTCCTATGGAAATTCACACTGAACAGGGCCGAAATTTTGAATCAGAAATATTCCAACGAGTGTGTAAATTGATGGGAATAAGGAAAACTAGAACGATTCCGTTGCATCCTCGGTCTGATGGCATGGTAGAGCGACTTAATGCGACTATAGAAAATAAGCTGAGGATGTTCGTAAACGATCATCAGACCGACTGGGATCGCCACATTCCCTTATTCCTTCTGGCCTATAGGACATCCATATACGAGACCACTGGACAGACCCCTTCCTGTGTACTATTCGGGAAAGAACTGGGACTACCTGCTGATCTGATGTTTGGCCGACCTGAAGATTCTTCGCTGTCCACGGACGATTATGTGTCTAAACTACGCGAGCGGCTAAACACCATCCATAAAGCCGTCAGAACAAGAAAAAAATTCGAAAGTGACCGAGTGAAGACCCGCTACGATTAGCGAGCGAATTCCACAGGATTCAGGGAGGGCGATCGTGTATGGCTCTATAACCCAGTTCGCAAGAAAGGAAGATGCTCTAAATTACAACGGAATTGGGAGGGTCCGTAAGTGATTACCCGGATAAACCATCTTGTCTACGTCTACAGGATGCAACGAGGCCCCGCATTGAAGATGAAAGTTGTACACCTCGACCGGTTGGCTTCCTACACAGTGGAAGAAACTAATCGGGACGATCAGCTTTAAAGGGGAGAAGTGTGACGGACGTGGAGTTTTGGATGAAATTTGATTTGAAAATTGAGTGAAAACCTATGCCGCGTTCCAGAATGTTCGAGAAATACTTGCTGGAAGTTTCAAGAAGTGAAGGAAAAGCGATTAAGAAGCGAAGTAGTTAGTGAATTATTGGTTTTTGGTGTACGAATTATTTAATAAAAAGTGTTAAAAAATACGTGATATATAAATTACGTAACAGTATATTAAAAAAAATCAAAATGATCAAAAAGGGCCACTGGGTGTTGGTGAAGTCAATGAAAATGATCGCATTTTTATTTCTGTTATATAAGATGAAATCTTTACAAAAAAGTGAAAAGGAAAATCGATTTAAATAAATTATGCAACAAGTTAATGATAAATTCTTAACATCGATCGAAACTGTGCTTCTAGGCACGGTAAAATCGGGATTCGCTTCGAGGCGTCCCTAAAATGTGTATTGGACAATGAGAAGAATGAATCACCACACAATACGCAATATTCGTAAACTAAAAGACCACGAAAGGAAAAATAAATAATCATGTCTGAAATAAGAAGAAATCGTCTTGATAATCTAACTTTTTGTTGCGCTTAACACAAAAGTTAATACGCCGTGTTGAAAGTTCAGTTCATTTGATTTATTAAAACGCGATGCAATAGTGTTTGAATTATTTATTTACATATATACAATTTTTACAACTTGGTGACACTTTGAAATTGTTTGTAAGTACAAAATTGTTATTTGAGTCGACCCTTATTAGTTGCTGTCGAATCTCAGACTCTTTCTTATTTTTAAAATAACTAACATAAATAAGTTATGGTCCTTTGAACCACCGCCACCCCGCAACCTTCGGACCTACACGATCGCCAACCCTGAATCCAGTGGAATTCGCTCGCTGATCGTAGCGGGTCTTCATTCGGTCACTTTCGAATTTTATGGATGGTGTTTAGCCGCTCGCGTAGTTTAGACACATAATCGTCCGTGGACAGCGAAGAATCTTCAGGTCGGCCAAACATCAGATCAGCAGGTAGTCTCAGTTCTTTCCCGAATAGTACACAGGAAGGGGTCTGTCCAGTAGTCTCGTGTATGGATGTCCTATAGGCCAGAAGGAATAAGGGAATGTGGCGATCCCAGTCGGTCTGATGATCGTTTACGAACATCCTCAGGTTATTTTCTATAGTCGCATTAAGTCGCTCTACCATGCCATCAGACCGAGGATGCAACGGAATCGTTCTAGTTTTCCTTATTCCCATCAATTTACACACTCGTTGGAATATTTCTGATTCAAAATTTCGGCCCTGTTCAGTGTGAATTTCCATAGGAACTCCATATCGGCTGATGCAGTTGTTTATTATTGCCTCCGCCACGGTGGTTGCATCCTCGTTGGACATTGCATAGGCTTCCGGCCACTTGCTGAAGTAATCCATCACAACGAAGATATAGCGGTTGCCATCTTCAGTTCGTGGAAAGGGACCAGCAATATCCATGGCTATTCTTTTGAATGGCGCTCCGACGTTATACTGGTGCATCTTTCCTCGTGTTCTGGTTCTCGGACCTTTGTTGGAAGCACATACTTCGCATTTTTTACACCAGTCCAATCTAGCATTCGCCCAGTAATACCGTTCACGTATTTTCTCTAAGGTCTTCTTCAACCCAAAATGTCCACCTCCAGTCCCAGCATGCAGCTGTTTTATCACTTCTTTCGCCTTTTTCTTGGGCAACACAAATTGTAGTCGCTTCTTGGTCCCGTCCGGACTTTCCCAGAATCTTTTAAGGACTCCATTCTCAAGCTTTAGGGAATCCCATTGGGCCCAATAACATTTCGGAGTAGTACTCAGGGGGCTTACGACCGCCCACGTTGGTCGAGATTCTCCTGCCTCCTTTGATTTCATGATGGGTCCTAGGTCATCATCGGTTCGCTGTTCTTCAATCAACACTGTTTCTTCCGAATTCTCTTGTTTCTCCACTGTGGTATGTAGGCATGGAACTTGTTCTAACCCTTCTTTTTGTTCCACAGAAGAACAATGCTTGCAATTCCGTCGGCATCGTCGTCTTGATAAGGTGTCGGCATTACCATGGTGTTTTCCTGGCCGATGTTCAATTTTGAAACTGTATTCTTGTAAACGCTGTAACCATCTGGCCACCTGTCCTTCAGGGTTTCGGAACTGCAGCAACTATTTAAGAGAAGAGTGGTCGGTTCTCAGCAGGAATTCTCGTCCATAAGGATATTTGTGGAAGTGTTCTATAGTTTTTACGGCGGCCAATAGTTCTCGGCGGGTCACACAATAATTCTTTTCGGGTTTGACAGTGTCTTGCTAAAGTATGCGATTTCCTT
This sequence comes from Agrilus mali, assembly GCA_029378335.1. Classification (NCBI taxonomy): domain Eukaryota; kingdom Metazoa; phylum Arthropoda; class Insecta; order Coleoptera; family Buprestidae; genus Agrilus; species Agrilus mali. Next base: position 11,853,461 of record CM055659.1, read on the forward strand.
TTTTTACCGTCTTGAACTTGGGAAGGAACCCCTCCATTACCCACATTGCTCGCATCGGTGTCAACAACGAATGGTTTTCCAAATTCGGGATAAGCTAAAATCGGGATGTTAGACAACCTATTTTTCAGAACTTCAGCAAATTCCTTCACGAATCTTCTATAGTACGAACATAGTCCCATGAAACTCCTTAGTTCATGCTGATTCGTTGGTTGCGGCCAATTAAGAACTGCCTCGTTCTTGTCAGGATCTGTACCAACGCCTTTACTTGATAAGACATGGCCTAGGTATTTCACTTCACTTCTGAACAACGCACACTTTTTGGGATTTAATTTTATCGTTGCCGCTGTGAATTTCTTTAATATTCTGCTCAGATTGGCGAGATGGTCTTCAAACGTTCGCCCAAACATAATGACGTCATCCAAATAGACCAAGCAGATTTCCCAATTCAGTCCTTGTAAAATGGTTTCCATTAATCTTTCAAAAGTTGCTGGTGCGTTGCATAGGCCGAATGGCATTACATTGAATTACCAGAGACCGTTCCCAGTAGTAAACGCAGTCTTTTCTTTGTCTTCAGGATGCACTTCGACTTGCCAATATCCGCTCTTAAGGTCCAACGTCGAGAACCATTTAATTTCGCTCGACAGACAATCTAACGTGTCGTCGATTCGTGGCAAAGTATAGCTGTCTTTGTGTGTTACTTCGTTCAATCGTCGATAATCAACACAGAATCTCGTTGATCCGACCTTTTTACGTACCAAAACGATAGGGCAAGTCCATGCACTTTTCGATGGTTCTATTATCCCTTTCTCGCGCATGTCCTTGATCAATGAATCGACTTCTTCTCGTTTGGCCCATGGTACTCGTCTGGGTGGTTGTTTGATAGATCTTGCAGTTCTGGTGTCGATTCGGTAGTACGCTAAATTGGTTCTTCCATAATCGGTGTCATCAATCCCAAAGACGTTCTGACACGTTCTAATTAGATGTTCTAGTTTTCGAGTTTCATCTTCAGTAAGATGTTCAGTTGCCTTGTTGATTAATTCTTGTAATACTTCTGGCAGCTTCCCGTTTTCTTCCCTCTGTTCTCTAATTTGGTCCAAATGATTTATGGTGATGGCTGGTTCTAATGTCCCTATTGGTGTTCCTTTCGTAAGTTTTTGTTCAAAGCCTTTCAGATTGGCAACTCTGATTGGAATCGTGGTCGAGCCGGTTTGTACCACAGTTCTTCCGACAAGGATCGCCTTCTGCCTCAATTCTTCGTTGTCTTGTTCTATGACTCCAGTCATTTCATAAGGGACATTGCTCTTTATTGAAATTCGGGCAACAGCTTCGGAGTGTCCAGGTAAAACTTGGTCTTCAGCAACGACGATTCGTAGTGTTCGCTGATCAGTCCCATTTCTTTGTAGTGGCAGTTCTTGATCTCCTATTCGTAAACATTTTGTGCCCATGTCTAGCTGGATTCGGTATCTTTCCATGAAGTCGAGTCCCGAAATTATGTCCTCGGTGATATCGGCCACCAGCACTTGTTGGTACAGGCTTGCGTCTCCAAGACCGATCCCCACTTCGCATTCTCCATGAAACGATGTTGTTTCCCCTGTCGCAGTGGTTAAGACAGCATTTATGGTTAGCGGTCGAATCCTCTATTTAGCGATTATACGAGGGTTAACTATCGTTCTTATTGCGCCGGTATCCACCATCAGTTTTAACTTCCTGCCGTCCACAAAACCATCCACAGTAAGTGAATTATCAGTGGTTGTTTTCGATACGGAGATGATGATTGCGGCTTGGGGACGCAAAGCCGACTTTCGCCCCGTAAGGCCGGCTATTCTTAGTTTCCCTGCTTGCTTCCTTTGGCGGCTGACGTCTGTCTTCTTCCAGATGGACAGCCGCTCCGCAAGTGTCCCGTATCTCCGCAATTCCAGCAAGTAAATTGTCTCTTTCTTTTGAGACAATCGCGTGAAAGATGCCCCTGTTTGTCGCAAGTCCAACAGCGTGGGCGCTCACTCATCCCTTCTTGCGGTTTTGAAGACATTACTAGCTATTTTTACAAGTTCTTGTCGTAGTAGCTCGCTGTCATCATCAAAACTGAAACCAGCCTGTCGAATTCTAATGTGTCCTTTGGATGCTTGTTTGGCTACTTCATATTCTAGCGCAAGCGACAATGCTTCGCCTGCAGTATTATGTCGGGACATGCACAGGGCTTGCTGTATTTCAACATCTCGTACTCCATCGACAAACATTTGGGTGGATGGATAGCTGGTCTGTAAAGTCTTGAGGGGCACTAGGATAAGCCGACCGCTTCGAATTGTTGGAGGGTTTCGCTGCTACTTTGATAGCGACTTTTTAACTGAGCCTGGTACTTTTGTTGTAGGTGTTTATCACCATAGCGCATTTCCAATCGGTCCACCAGAATTTTAAAATCGTTTTGTTGCATTTCTGGTATACCTTGCAGAACGTCGAGAGCTTCCTCACGTACCGCTATGATCAGGACAGTAGCTTTTTCCATTTCGTTTCACTCATTTGCCTTGGCAGCAGCGTCGAATTGTTTAAGATAGACTGACCAAGAGACCTTTCCATCGAATGTTGGTGGTTTTATTCTAGACATCCTTACACTTCCTTCTTCGCTTTTGTTTAGTTTTGGCTACTCTTGAACGTTCAAATTGGTCTTCATTTCGTCTAATTCCTTTTGAAACTTTTTGTGCCCAGCATTTAACTCCTCTTGAACTTCTGCTCTTACTTCCTTTATCTCTTCTTGAACTTCTACTCTTACTTCTTTTAATTTTTCTTGAACTTCTTCTCTTACTTCCTTTAATTCTTCATGTACTTCTACTGTTACTTCCTTTAACTGTTCTTTCAATCCTTCTTGTACATTCTCCAATTTTTGTTTCATTTCTTCTTGACCTTTCTTTATATCTAACTTCATTTCTGCCATCATTTCTTCCTGGCTTGCCTTCATTTCATCCTTGCCTGCTTTAATTTCTTCCTTCATTTCTTCTTTGCCTGCTTTAATTTCTTCCTGGCCTGCCTTCGTTTCTTTGCTTCATTTCTTTAAGCATTTCCATCAAAAATTTCATCTGCTCCTCCATTTTTGCTGCTTGACTTCTTGTTACTGGCACAACTCCTTACTCCTGACACCAATTGTTACGTAATGTACAATATCACGTATTTTTCTCTCAACACTTTTATTAAATTAATTCGTACACAACATCGATTCAATGACTATTTCGATAACAACAACAACTCAATAGCTATTTCGCTTTTTATGCGCTTTTCTTCACTTCGAACTTATCACTGTGACTCTCTTCTATCAAAAACTGTCAAACTGTCCAACGCTGTTCGTTATATAGTATTACGGACGTTTCTCGGTGATTCTCGAAACATCTAGCAACTTTCCGGAACGCGTCATAGGTAACTTTCATTCAACTTTTGCAGTCGGCGAATGTCAACGTCATTTAAAATGACACGTCCGTCACAGTACAAAGAAAAAAAACTGTTTTTTCTAGCAAGCTTCAACATCTCGCCCGCCTTGAAAGAGTATCTTTCAATATGGCACCTATTATAATTTAGTCCCAATAAACAGTTAAGGTTCTCCTTTCATTGGTTTCTTAGAATTAATAAAATGTATTCTCTATATTATATATATAAAATACCCAAAAAAAAAATTTTTTTTATTTGGCTTTTGTTTCTTGAATTTTTTTTTTCTACTGCCCTATTATGTACAACTTGCTATTTACAACACATATCTTTTACCTAATTAATTAAATGTTTGAGTCTGTTTCTTGCTTAATCGGTAGCACACATAGTTTTTGTAGTAAAACTCGTGGTATAACTTAGTAAAATATTATATTTTAAAAAGAACAAGTAAAATGAACGTTTATAAATAACAGTGGTGAATAATCAATAATCGGTCAGTCCTTTCTCGTCTCATACACTTCGCGCGCTAACGCTTCAAGGTTGTCACTATAGATATTAAGACGGTAGTGTTTACGGTCGCGTCATGTTAATTTTAAAATCATTACAACACTCCCCCTATTTTAAAATTGACGTTTCAACGATTCCCGTTAAGTCTTGGCAATTTTTTAATACCCCCTTCTTGACTGGTTTTGTTAGAAAGTCTGCTGCCATTAATTTTCCTTCAATATATTCAAGTTTTATGTTGTTTGTCTTAATTTCGTCACGACAAAAGAAATAATGTCTTTGGATGTGTTTCACTCGCGAATGGTACATGTTGTTGCTGCACAATTGTATGGCTGCTTGATTGTCACTTTTTAGTATTAATTGGTTTCCCACGTAGTCGTCTTGTATTGGAATTTCGTGAAAAAATCGTTTTAACCATAATAATTCTTTAACTCCTTCTGTTATTGCCATAAATTCACTCTCACAAGTACTTAGAGCTACTACTGTCTGCTTCTTGCATTGCCAACTTATTGCTCCTCCTGCTAATACAAATATGTAACCAGAAAATCCTTTTCAATCTTCTGCGCTGTTCCAGCTCGCATCACTGTAACCAATCAACTTGTCCTGGTTATCTCTTTTATATTTGATTCTATAGTCCTTGGTCAATTTCAAATATCTTAATATATATTTGGCCATTTTCCAATGTGCGACGTCGTGATTCTTGTTGAATTGGCTAAGGTAGTTGGTAGCAAACGCGATATCCGGTCTTGTTCCTTGTGACAAATATAGTAAACTCCCAATTAATTCTTGGTATGGTAGATTTTTGTTTTCTTGACCCTCATTGTTCTCTTTTAATTGAGTATTGGTAATTATGGATTCTATAGGAACATTACTCGGTTTACAATCTTCCATTTTATATTTCTTTAACAATTTTTCAATGTATTTTTCTTGTGACATATGAATTACACCTTTTTCTCTGTTTCTTTTGATTTCCCATCCTAAAATATATTTTGATTCACCTAGTGATTTTATTTGGAATTTCTTGTTTAATTTATTAACTATTTCTCTTGTTTTTAGTAAAGATGTCGCGATAAGTATGTCGTCCACGTATAAACACAGTATTATTAAGTCTTTATTTTTATCGGTATATGTAAATAAACAGGATTCCGATTTAGATTCGGTAAAATTTAACTTTATTAACTCATTTTTAATAGTTAAATACCATGTTTTTGCACTTTGTTTAAGACCGTATAGTCCTTTCTTTAATTTACACACTTTTTTCTTATTTTCTTCAATTCCTTGAGGAATTTCCATGTAAATTTCTTCAGTTAACGGACCATTTAAATAAGCTGACATGACATCATATTGCATTAAATCTAGGTTTTTTATAGTAGAAATTGCTATTACAATTCTTAATGTACTGAATCTGATCACTGGAGAAAAAACTTCATCGTAGTCTTGCCCTTTGATTTGATTAAACCCACGAGCTACTAATCTCGCTTTATATCTTTTTGTGATACCGTCGGGTTCTGTTTTTACTTTAAATACCCATTTTGAATCTATTGTTCTTTTATCGTTGGGTCTTTTAACTATTTCCCATGTTTTATTATTCTGGTGTGATTTTATCTCCTCATTTATGGCATTTTTCCATTCATTTTTGTTTCTTGATTCTAGAGCGTCTAGATAGGATTGTGGTGTCTCTTCTTCTCTCGTTAAATTTATTTTCTCGCTTTGCTTCTTTTGTAATCTTTGCGATCTTCTTATTGGTGCACATTCATTTCTTTTCATATAGATTTTAAAAGTTGGATCATCTGATGTGTTTTCAGCTACACAATCTACTTCCGATTCTTCTGCTTCGCTATTTGCCTTTTTAAGCTGTTCATTTTCTGAATTTTCTCCCATTTCTAATTCTTCATTAGCTTCTTCTTCTTCACTTTGTTCTCCTTCTTTATTTTCTTCTTCATCTTCTTCTTCTGTGTCATCTTCATTATTATCTTCTTCTTCTAGATTTTCATCTTCGGATTCTTCACTTTCTCTTATGTCTTTTTCGTTTTTGAAATCGAGTGGTATGTATCGAATAATCTCATGATTGGTGTCTTCAACGTTTCTTCTAAATATTTTAACTCCTCTTTCATTTTCTATTATTTTGACGTCTCTTGCAATGATAATTGTTTCATGTTCTTTACTATAAATTCTGTAGTGCTTCATTGTTTTATTATAACCCACGAAAATTCCTTCTTTCATAACTGGATCTAACTTTTTTCTGTTTTGTTTTTCTACTAGATAGTACGCCAATGAACCAAAAATTGCTAGCTTGTCTACATAGGGTTTTTGTTTTGTAAATTTTTCTTCAGGTGTTTTTCCAATTTTTCTTGCATAAGTTATATTTTTCAAAAATGCTGCATGATAAGCTGCTTCTGCCCAAAATTTTTCGGGTAATTCTGAGTCAAATAACATACATCTCACCATTTGTATTATAGTTCTGTTATGACGCTCAGCTATTCCATTTTCTTGCGGACTGTATGGTGTTGTTCTTTCATGCTTTATTCCGCTTTCTTCTAAAAGGTGTTTTAAATTTTTATTGATAAATTCTCTCCCGTTATCACTTCTGATTCGTTTTATTTTCTGTCCTGTTTGGTTTTCAACTTCACACTTAAAATTTTTAAATTTTTGGTAAACTTCATTTTTAACAATGAAATAAAAGAACACTCTTTTAAGTTTCAAATATTTTATTTTATAAGTATAATTTCATCCACCTGATGAAGCCACAGTGTGGCGAAACGGTCGTTGTGGACTTATAAAATAAAATATTTGAAACTTAAAAGAGTGTTCTTTTATTTCATTGTTAAAATGGAGTTTCAACATGTAAAGGCTAATACAGTGAATAACTTCATTTTTATTTCTTAAAAAACACACAAAGGTTTTTCTTGAATAATCGTCGACTAAAAGGAACATATATCTTGATCCCGCTATCGATGGTGATGGCATTGGACCGCATAAATCCATGTGAACTAATTCTAAAATTCTTCTTGTTCTTATTTCAACGTGACTTTGAAACTTTTGTCGAGTTGTCTTTCCTTTAATACAATCAACACATGTGAATTTGTCTTTGCCTTTAATTTGCAGCCCATCTACACTTCTTTTGGTTTCCATTTTCTTCAATGTTTGTACGTTTTGATGACCGAATCTTCTGTGCCAGATTTGTAGATCATTGTCTCTGTTTTTATCAGTTGTAACTTCCATTAGTTTTTCGTTCTTGACTGTCCTGAGGTTTGCTTCATATAAATTATCTACTCTCGACCCTGTTATCATTAATGCTCCATCTTGTCTAGTAATTCTACATAATCCCTCTTCAAATGTTGTAATATATTGCTTCTTTTCAAATGTACTTATAGACAGTAAGTTTTCTTTTATTTCGGGAACATAAAGTACATCTTTTATATTGATAAATTGATATTTGCAATTTAAATCAGTTGTTTCTACACGAACTGTGCCAACCCCTTTAATTTCTAATGTATTTCCATTTGCTAATACTACTTCTTTCGTATCAGTTTCCATTAATTCGATAAATGCCACTTTATTAAATGTCATGTGACTTGTCGCGCCAGAGTCGATGAACCATTTGTTGGATTGTATTTGTTTGTTAAAACTTATTCTCATTGCACTTTCGTAATTTCTGTTGTGTGTTTTATTTGCTTTTTCGTCTCTTGAATACCTTTTTGGTGATCGTTTTTCTTCTCTATTGTAGTAACTTTTGGAATATTCTTGTCGACCGTTTTCTTTGTAGCGATCAGCTCTTTGTCTGCAATTTTTTGCATAATGCCCAGGTTTATTACACACCCAACATGTTATATTGTAGTTCTTTCGTATTTGTTTTTCATTTCTTTTTGTTAAATTAGCTGCTTCTTGTTTCACTTCTGATTGTAATAATTCTAATTCTTCTTCTTGTGCTTTCAAACCACTTCGAAACTCTTCAGATGTTAACTTTTCTAGACCAGATCCCTTCATTTGTACACGGATCGTATTGAATTCAGTTGGTAAACCATTAAGTAATAGTCCATAATATTTCTCGTCGTGTATTTTTGCACCACACTGAGATAGTTGATCTCTAATATATTGCGCTCGCGCCAAATATTTTTCAATGTTTTCTTCACTGTTCTTTTTTATTGTACTAAGTTCCAGTCTGAGGTTCACACGCCGTGAAGATTCTTTTCCCTCATGTATTTGTTGCAGTTTGAGCCATATTTCTTTTGCTTCATCTACATTTATTACTTGTTGCGCTTGATTTGGTTCTAACGACATTAAGATAATTGAAGCTGCATTTGCATTTTTCATTTCATATATATCAACTATTTTCTGTTCTGCTTCTGTATTTGCTGGTGTTGGTTTTGGATTTTCAATGGTACTCCACACACCTTTAGCTTTAAGTAACAACTTCATTTGGTGCTTCCATAACTGATAGTTTGTATTGTTTAATTTTATCACTCCCGTTGTTAGGCTCTCAATTTCCGCGACCACGAATTCGCACACACGCCCCGTACTATAACGAAAACACACGTTTTTCTTTTTGGAAAACGATTCGAATGCCTACACGCACGAACAATCGATTCCAAGTCTTTTATAGGTGGCCTGGGCCCATAACCTGTAGTAAAACTCGTGGTATAACTTAGTAAAATATTATATTTTAAAAAGAACAAGTAAAATGAACGTTTATAAATAACAGTGGTGAATAATCAATAATCGGTCAGTCCTTTCTCGTCTCATACACTTCGCGCGCTAACGCTTCAAGGTTGTCACTATAGATATTAAGACGGTAGTGTTTACGGTCGCGTCATGTTAATTTTAAAATCATTACAACAGTTTTGACACTGGTCGTTTTATTATGCCTTTACGCGCACTGAAACCACATGAGTCACGTTATCACTACCGAGATAAAGTTGTACAATACGCCCTAGAGGCCATTGCATTGGTGTTGTGTTGTCCTCCCGTATAAGGACCATAGTCCGAGGTTCCAATTTGGTATTTGTGGATTTAGTCCATTTTTTCCTCGGTTGCAACAGTGGCAAATATTCCAAATACCAACGTTTCCAAAAATGTTGGAACATTTGTTGCAAATGTTGGTAGCGATTAAGTCGATGTGTGTTGATATCGCACACATCTGCTTGCGGAAGTGCTGTTAATAAGTCTCCAATGAGTAAATGTCCAGGAGTTAAAGTGGATATTTCATTGGGATTGTTAGATAAGGGAAAGAAAGGTCTAGAATTAAGACAAGCTTCAACTTGTGTTAACAATGTGTATAGTTCTTCGAAATTTAGTCTTGTTTCACCTACAATACGTTTTAAATGATATTTTTCAGATTTGATTGCGCTTTCCCATAGCCCACCGAAATGCGGTGCATAAGGAGGAATAAAGTGCCAATCAATATTCATATTTGATTAATATTCCTTTATATTATTTTGAATTGTTTTATTTTTTAGAAAGTTTCCTGATTCACGTAATTCATTTCGAGCACCGACAAAGTTTTTTCATTGTCTGAATATATTGTTTTGCAAATGCCCCTGCGAGAAATAAAGGGCTTGAAGCAATTTAAAAATTCAAAGGTTGACAAATGTGATACCAGTTCAATGTGAACAGTTTTTGTGCTAAAACAAACAAAAATACGAATATAGGCCTTTAAGGTGACACGTGAACGTAGCTTTTCTTTTATTAAAAATGGTCCAGCGTAATCAACACCACATACATAGAATGCTCGCGTTGGAGTTACTCGTGTTGACGGCAAATCACCCATCAAGTAATTTGATTGCTTAGGGTTAAATCGGAAACACGTAATACATTGTCTAAATATTATTTTTATTTGTTTTTTTGCGGCAAGTACCCAAAAACGTTTTCGTAGTGACGCAAGAACAGTTTGGCTACCTGCATATGTTCAAATTCAATCAATAATTGTGTAAATCGGTGCTTAGCAAGAAGTATTATTTGATGCTTTAGATTATGTTTCGTCGCAGTCTTCTCCAAATACTTAGACACCCTGTAGTAACGCTTCCCTGCGTTGATACGCATGCCACAGTTTTTAACTGATGATTCAGACATTTTTGTTGAGCCTCGCGTCGCCTCCCAGTACCATGCCTCAGAACACTTCTTTGTGTGATACGCGAAACATCAAAAAAGTGCTGTATGTGTAGAAAATTTCTCCATCATGGAAAATATTAGAAACAAGAAACGGAAATCGAGGAGAGCCTTAATCGAAGAAATAAAGAAACTTAAACAAAAAAGAAAAAGGCAGCAGCGTTCTCTATCGCCTAAATCTACTGCGTCGGAATCTCAATCAGCTCAAGTAAGTTCACTCAATAAATTCTCTTTTTAATCAATCAGCTTAAAAGGGTGGATTACGAAAAATCAATACAAACCCAAGGGGCCCCAGTGCTTGAAAAATTTTCCCATTCGAGTTATGGTTGTTAAATTTGTTCCCGGCTCCAGTTGGCAACCAAGGTTAAGTCAGCGATAAGAACCAAGCGATTTCGGTGAATCGGTTGTTTATAAAAAATTTATCTTAGGTATACAGATCGAACACAGAAACCATATACATACGCTGTGGTGTAAGTTCTGACCACTTTGCATGCGTATACAGGGACAGTGGTACAAGTTTTAACCACAATCATCACAATTACTATCCCTAACAGTGCCCTGACAAGAGTAAACACACTAATGCATAACCTTACACGCTGTGGCGTAAGTTTTGGCCACTTATATGCATGTACCAGGGTAGTGGTATAAGTTTAACCACAATATCAAAAACCCAAATTCTAACAAACAATTAGGGACGAGTGTAACCATAAATAACTTCAGACTCTTCTTGGTTTTAGCTCCCCCAAGAAGGTATAAACGGGTGAGGAAACCTCTTTCCTCCTCTGAAAACGAATCAGCAGACCACGAAAGCGCAAATGATTCCGAACCACCAGGCAACGCCTTTGGCAGTCACTCCAATAAGTCCGAGTTAGACCTTGAAATTATACAGCTACTGGGAGAAGACCCATCCAGTTCATCAACATCCGAATCCAACGCAATTCACGATTCAATTGCCAAACGGTGGAACCATTATATTATCCACGGAGACGAACCTGGGAAACGGGAAGAACTGGAACAAAAGTACATACCTCCGAAAAATTGTATGTTTAAACCTCCGCAACTCAATCCGGGTCTTTCCGAATCCTTATCCGAATTGGATCAGAGGAAAGACAAATTTCTACAAAAAATTCAAGGCAGAATAGGAAGCGCTATGAGCGCTCTCGGAAAAATGGCAGATGCACTCATACTCAACAAAAATCTGTGTACAAAGGAAAATCAATTGCCGCTAATTATGGATACAGGACGGATTCTGGGAGATACGATCAACATGCTGTCAACACATCGAAAATTTCACATTTATCTACACGTTGCGACAAATGTCAAAAAAGTGATCGCCCAAAGCAAACCAGACACCTTTCTCTGTGGAAGCAATCTCATGGAAGAACTAAAAACGATTCAAACGGCAAAAAACACGGCAAAGGAAATGAAGATAGGAAAAGTTCGACAGCCTAGTAAGAGTAACTTCTCAAAAAAGAATTTTCTCCTACCACAGACACCGGGCTATTTAAACTCCCAACGCCCTCTCTATCTTTCCAAAACTCGAGCAAGCAGAGTCCCTCTACAGGAAAGAGGGGAGGGGGCGCGAATACCGAACTCACAGGAATCACGACCCCCAAGTTCACCAGAGATACAGCAAGAATCTTCAGAGATAAGGAAAGTAACAGACTATAGTGGCAGACTTAAGCATTTTCACACAACGTGGTCGAAATTAACCACAAACAGTACTATCCTAAGTTGGATCCAAGGATACAAAATCAAATTTATAATACAGCCATTTCAGCGCACAAAAAACCCACTTATAGTCCCAAAACGGGAACAAAAATTAATCGGATCAGCTGTACACGATCTGCTCAAAAAATCAGTGATATCGGTATGCACACCGACAAAGGGCCAATTTTTATCTTCATATTTCCTGCGCAAAAAACCAAATGGCGGAAATCGATTCATTTTAAATTTGAAACAACTAAATAAATTCATAGACGCACCTCACTTTAAACTAGAAAATTACAAAGCAGTAAACAACCTACTCACAAAAAATGCCTTCTTAGCCACCATAGACCTAAAAGACGCATATTATATGATACCAATACACAAAAATAGTAGGAAATATTTGCGGTTTAAATTCAAAAACAAAACATATAATTACAGAGCTCTGCCATTTGGTCTTTGCACGGGACCATATATATTTACAAAAGTATTTAAGCCAATAGTAGCTGATCTTAGATCCAAAGGGATCGTGTGTGTTATTTACTTAGACGACCTCCTCATAATAAGTAATAGTTTTAATCAATGCAAAAAACAAATAGATAGTACAATTAAAACGTTACAAACACTCGGGTTTCTTGTAAATTTCAAGAAAAGTCAATTAATCCCAAAAAGATCCTGTACATTTTTAGAATTTTGTTACAACACCGAAAAAATGATTTTTTCCCTACCAAATCAGAAAAAAGAAAAAATTCTTTCCCTCCTAAACGAAATTAAAGGGAAAAAATCGTCCAAAATTAAAGACATAGCGATACTCATTGGCAAACTAGTAGCAGCCTGCCCCGCAGTTAATTACGGATGGGCCCATATTAAAAGGCTCGAAAGAGTAAAATACTTATCACTTAAAAAACACAACAATAACTATAACGTAAAAATACAATTACCAACTTCCCTCACTGTTGACATAGATTGGTGGCTCAAGGCACTAACTAACAGTTTTCAATTTATCAAAACTCCAAATCATAAAATAGGAATTCATAGCGATGCTTCAAAAACGGGTTGGGGAGCAATCTGTGAACACAAAATCGCTCGGGGGTTTTGGAACCCTATTGAAATTACAAAACACATAAATTATTTAGAACTACTGGCAGCCTTTTTAGCGTTACAATCATTTACCAAAAAACTGTCCCATTGCCATGTACTACTGCGCATTGACAACACTACTGCAATATCATACATCAACAGGATGGGAGGGATTAAATTCCCAGAATTAAACTCACTCGCGGAAAACATTTGGAATCACTGCGAAAACAAAAACATAACGGTTTTTGCGTCCTACATAAGTTCCGCCGATAACTATAAGGCTGACAAAGAATCAAGAAATTTAGAAGTAGATACAGAATATAGTCTAGATCAAAAAACGTACGACACAATAACAAAACAATTGGGCACACCTTCTGTGGACCTTTTTGCTAGCCACTTAAACGCAAAATGCAAAAACTATTTTTCGTGGTTCAAAGATCCTCATTCCATAGCAACAGACGCGTTTACTGTAAATTGGGGGGAGCCTATGGTTTTCTACGCGTTTCCACCCTTCTCGGTCATTAGTAAAGTCCTTAATAAAATAATTACGGATAAAGCCACGGGAATCCTAGTAGTACCAAATTGGCGCAGCCAACCCTGGTATCCAGTATTCAATAAATTATTAGTCTCGGCACCCATAATAATTGAACCTTCCAAAAATTTATTATTATCTCCCCTCAGGACCAGCCACCCCATGTGGAGAACACTTTCGCTAATAGCAGGGAAATTATCAGGGAAGCACAATTAAGGAAAGGTGTACCAGAGGAGGCGGTGGCAGTTACGATGGCTTCCCTCAGTAAAGCAACAATTCAACAATACTCTGGAACTATTTGGAAATGGTTTGAGTTCTGTAAACAAAACAAAACAAAATTGTTTCAGCCAACAGTAACAGAGGTCATATTATTTCTAAATAAATTAGTTGGAATCAAAACTACGTACAATACTATGAACGCGCACAGAGCAGCGCTGCATTTAATACTCCAAAAAAACTATGACCAGGAAGGGTTGGTGAAAAGATATTTAAAAGGCATTTTTAAACTGCGGCCTAATTTTCCACGGTACCAGTCAACATGGGACCCATCCATAGTACTTGATCACTTACAATCTCTAGGACCAACAAAAAATTTAACATTAGAAAACCTCACCAAAAAACTACTGGGACTATTGGCGCTGACAACCGCACAAAGGATAAACACTATTTCAAAAATTAGACTAAACCAGATAAGAAAGCTACCCGAGGGACTAGAAATACAAATTACGGACATCATTAAAACTTCTGATCCTAGAAGAGCACAGCCCTCGATAAAATTAAAAACCTTCAAAGCAAACCCAAACTTGTGTATTGTATCAGTCTTGACCGAGTACATAGGAAGAACAACAAAGTACCGAGAAACCCAAGCTGACGATTTTTTATTTTTAACAATCAAACCTCCCCATAGAACAGCCACCCCTCAAACGTTAAGTCGTTGGCTTAAAGCCGTCCTGAAAAGCAGCGGCATTAATACAGACATGTTCAAAAGCCACTCAACCAGACATGCTGTAACATCCGCCGCGCAAAGAGCGGGGGTTGGTATCGACAAAATAGTACAAACGGCGGGATGGACAAAAAAGTCGTCATGCTTCGCAAAATTTTACAACAGACCGCTACAAGTTGATAACGACATGGCGACAACCCTATTAGAAAGCCATAAAAACAAGAACAGCAAACGCAAATAGGCCAAACATTAATATATACTATATACATACGAATACATATGTAAAAATACATATATCTGAAATCATAATGTAACAAAAATTATAAACCTGCAATAACAAAATAAAACTGTTCCTATAACCAATCGCTTTTGAAATTAGTTAAACATCTACAGGGTGTCTAAGTATTTGGAGAAGACTGCGACGAAACATAATATAAGGAACAAACGACTTACCTGTAAGGAAGTTCGTTCCTATTATGTGAGTACAGTCTTCTCCAAATACTTCAAACCCACCCACCCCAAAATAATCTCTATACACGATCATTGTTCTCGAAGAACAATCATTCATTACCCAGCAAAAGCGATTAACACACACACACACAAATCGTGTTCTGAGGCATGGTACTGGGAGGCGACGCGAGGCTCAACAAAAATGTCTGAATCATCAGTTAAAAACTGTGGCATGCGTATCAACGCAGGGAAGCGTTACTACAGGGTGTCTAAGTATTTGGAGAAGACTGTACTCACATAATACGGAACGAACTTCCTTACAGGTAAGTCGTTTGTTCCTTATATTATACGATATTGATGCATTCTTTAATCTATCCCCTACTCTTAGTACTCCAGATTTATCCAAAAATAGATTAAAATGTAATAAGTGACTACCCTTAGATAAATTGTTACCCTTATTTAAAACCAATAATTCCTTCCGAAATGCTTGTTTTTGTGTAAGTTTCACTAGATAAAATTAGGGTTTCATTTTCAAGTTCTGTACTGCTTCATACTATGTTTGTACCTTTATTTGTATTGGGTTTATTTTTTATTTCAATAGTGCTAACTTTTCTTAATTTAACTGCCTGCCTACAATTTTTAATAAACCTAATTAAATAAGCTGTGCTTCTTATTAATTTAGAAACTGACGAAAATCTAACAATTATATTATGATTCGTTTCTTTTTAACTCTGGATTCTTATTAAATTTTTGTTCCATTAAAAGTAATCTTCTATACGCCAAGTCTCGAGAGTTGCCTAATTTTGAAGTGTCTTCCTTAAACGGAATACATACTACTAAGCGTCCAGTTTCATTACGTTTTAC
Source organism: Agrilus mali (assembly GCA_029378335.1). Classification (NCBI taxonomy): domain Eukaryota; kingdom Metazoa; phylum Arthropoda; class Insecta; order Coleoptera; family Buprestidae; genus Agrilus; species Agrilus mali. Next base: position 11,869,057 of record CM055659.1, read on the forward strand.
TGTTTTTACAAATTTTTATACTATTAGACCAGTTTATTAAGTCCTTTTCTGTCTTCGTAACAATTTTCAATTTCCCAAAATCTTTCTAGCGATTTGTTTAGTTCCTCATTCTTAATTAAATTACATACAACCCTTGCACCTCGTGGCTGCATTACATTGACAGACCCAGAGACTATCCATCCAAGTACCGTTTTTTGGAATACTGGTTGATTTTCATTTAGTTCAATTTGACCTATACACATTAATTGATAAAATAAACTACCTCCAATAAGTAACTATACTGGTCGCGAATAATTAAAATTTGGATCAGCAAGTTCAATTCCAGATGGAACTTGTATTCTACTTAAATTAACTTACCGTGAAGGTAAATTGTCGTTAATTTCATCAATTACAATACATGTTATTGAGGCCGAAAAGTTATTAAATCTTGATTTTAATTTTGTTGTTGCTTTACATGCAACGTGCTGTGTTCCCTGCTCTATTCCCGACAGAATAATATCAGTTTTCAATTGTTGCAACCCTAATTTTTTGCATAATGCTGTTGTCATAATATTTGGCTGAGAACACGAGTCCAACAGTGCCCGACATTCATGCTTTCCCCTTTCCCCGTTTATCATACAACAATACATTTGCAGTTGCTAAAAATACATAACCTATTGAATCTGTTGTTAATGCACTGCAGGTTAATTGAGAGCCAACAGACGTAGTTGGTGCTTGGGCTTCAATTGACGTTATTTCTTTAATATGAAGCAAATTATTATGTTTTTTGTCGGATTTTTTGCACGGACCAGAACCACAATTTTTAATTTTGATGACCGCTATTTAGACAACAACAACATATTTTTAATTCCTTAACTTTATTAATTTTTTCAGCTGGTGAAAGACCCTTAAAACTTACACATGCATACAATGGATCTGCACCCTTACACAATATACAAATTTTCTTATTATTCGCTGTTGTTACAGCATATGACTTAATTTTTTTTTTATCTCCAATTTTTATTTACAATCTGTCGTGTAGGACAATAAGCAAATTTAGTATTACAAATAGGTATAAAAAAAATATAGTGTGCTGAGAATCCAATAATTACGTTTTGGTAACAGCCCATTGGCTGTACCCAAATTACATATAATAAAATTGATAGTTACTATTTTACAATAGAAAAATTTCTATTATTCAATTGTTTTGTATCGTGTTAATCTTGATTTCCTGCTGTTTAAAGATGGTAATCTTCTGGCGAGCTGGTTTGAATGAACTGATAGCCTTTCTTTATAGCTGTAGAAGTGTCGTAGGATTTCTGTTTGAACAGGTGGAATTTTCAGATCTTTACAGATTTGATCATTTGGCACGTACCATGGAGCATTGAGAATGATTCTTAATGTTTTAGTTTGAAATCATTCTATAATATTGATGTTTGTTTTCGATGCGGTGCCCCACAGTTGAATTCCGTAAGTCCATGCCGGTTTAAGGATAGCCAAATATAAATGAATTTTGTTTTCTATTGACATTTTAGATCTTCTTCCTATTAACCAGTACAGTTTTTAAAAAATGAGATTAAGGTGTTTTCTCTTACTCCAAATGTGGTCCTGCCAGGTAAGACGACGATCGAGGTGCATACCAAGGTATTTTATCTTGATTTGTGGCGGAATAATTTTGCCATTTAGCTTAACCGGTGGACAAGTATTTTTGCGAAGAGTAAAGTCACGTTAGTGGATTTATCTTCATTGATTTTTATTCTCCAATTTTTAAACAAATTTTCAGCTAGTTTTAAACCTTGTAAAATCTCCGGAGCAGCCTTTTCATCTCTGTTTGTATGTATCATGGCTGTATCGTCCGCGTATGTCGCGATGGTGATGTTGTAATAGGTGGGAAAATCAGCCGTATATAGTAGATAGAGCGTAGGTCCAAGGACACTGCCTTGCGGCACCCCTGCTTTAATAGCGAAAAAAGATGAGAGTTGTTGTCCAAACTTAACTCTAATGTTCTATCGCTCAAGTAAGATTGCAGCAGTTCTGCTAGTTTAATCGGCAAAATTTTTTTTAATTTAAAAATAAGACCTTCGTGCCATATCTATCAAAAGCTTGTGACACATCTAAAAATACTGCATTGCAATATTCCTTCTTGTCGAAGGTTTTTCTTATTATTGTAGTTATTCTATTTACTTGTTCGATGGTAGCATGTTTTTTGCGAAAACCGAATTGATAATTTGGAATGATCTTTTTTTCCTGTATAACCTTATTTAATCTATTCGATACTGTAATTTCAATTATTTTTGATAACACTGGAAGTAAGCTTATGGGTCTCTACGACGTAACAAGCGTTGGACCTTTCCTGGCTTCGGAATCAGAATTATTTGCGCTTTTTTCAGTTGTTCTGGGAAATATGCAAGGCGATAAATTGCATTCGTTACAATCGTGATAAGTCTGACAGCCTTAATTGGCAATTCTTTAAATGCTTTTCCAGGAATTCCATCGTAACCCGGCGCTTTTTTATTGTTTAGAGTTTTAATGATATGTGTAATTTCCTTGAATTTGACTATATTAATACCAATATCATTTGATTCTGTGATATCATCTGAGAGTAATTTTTTTTTCATCTTCTATTGAGATTGTTCTGTCGTGAGGCTTGAAAGTGTTACTCAAATGCAAAGCAAATAAGCTAGCTTTGTCTAGTTCTGTGCGAGCCCAAGAACCATCGGGGTTTGCTATAGGGGGTATGTGTTGTTGAGGTTTTTTTATACTTTTAGTAGCTTTCCATAATGAATAATCCGTTGATTTCTCTGAAGTTAAATTTGCAAGATAATTCTGCATTTCCTGGTTTCTCTTTTCTTGTAACATATTTTTCAATTTCTTGATAGATCTATTAAAATTAGTTTTATCTATTGGACTTCTGGTTGTTTGCCAAATGCTTCGTAGCTTTCTTTTCTCTTTAATTTTATTTTTGATTTGAGGGGGCAGTCTCTGTTTTAGTACTCGTGGACTGTGGTGAAGCGTAGATATAGCTAGTGCGTTCTGAACAATAGAGGTAAAATACTCAATAGCATGATCTAAATCCGAATTTCATTTAAGACGAATGTTGCAGTTTAGTGTGTCGTCTATTTGCTGATTGTAGACACTCCAATCGGTATTTCTATTAACAAGTGCATTTGGTATCCGAACATTATAAAAGTGCTTTGACACATTTATTATTATAGGTGAATGGTCGGACGAAAGATATATACATGATTCTGCTTTAAAATAATTACTATTGATACCTCCGATGACTGCAAAATCTATCAAGTCGGGTATCTTGTTTCTGTCTGAAGGCCAGTAAGTGGGTTCCCGAGTAGAAATTACCGAAAAGTTTTCTTTCATTATTGTATCATAAAGATTGCGCCCTTTTGGATAAGGTGTATTTAGCCTTGATCTGCACCACGGGTGTTTTGCATTATAGTCACCTGCGGCAATGAATCTATTTCCTAGTGTTTTGAAAAATTCGGTAAACATTTCTTGGCTGATGTTGTACTTGGGGGGCAGTATATCGAAGCCACTGACAATGATCCTAGTTGGTCCTCGATTGCTATGCTAGTCGCCTGAAGATATTTTTCTTAAAAGCTGTCGATTTCGTGATGTTGGATTGTTGACTTAATTACTATTGCCGTGCCACCGTGTGCTTTATTGTTCGGAAAATTAGTATAATAAATCTTATAATTTTGAATTTTTAGAAAGTTTTTGCTAGTAAAATGAGTTTCAGAAATAAGCATAACATCTATATCTTGCTAACCCGTTTGAGTTCCATGCTGCGATTTTAAGCGACATTTTGATTTCTGCTAACGTTGTTTCCCAATAACGTAAAGTAGAGAAAGGAGACTGTGGTAAATGAATAAACAACTAAAATAGGACTCATCCCAAATTACCACTAATTAATTTAAAACGCGGACACGTGTTTCGCCCACTTCAAACGTGGGCATTATCAACGCATTGAAGTGGGCGAAACACGTGTCCGCGTTTTAAATTAATTAGTGGTAATTTGGGGTGAGTCCTATTTTAGTTGTTTTTTCCCAATAACGTAGTTATTAGGTTAATAAGCGAATCTAAACGGTTCATCATTTGAAACATGATACCCTTAAGTTTATCAACGCGACTGTCAATACCGGTGCTCTCTGTTTTGTTTTGATTTGACTGTATATTACATTATCGTAGTCTGACTCGCCGTTGGAGCCGGTGGCTTGGGAGTAAGTAAGTCCTGGAGTTACGTATTTATTTTTTTGTTTGTTGTTGCTGCTGCTGACTCGTTGGTAGTTTAGGTCTCAGCGACGGAAACATTTTTTGTTTGAGTTTTTTACGCTCCGGACAGCCTTTATAACTCGCGGGGTGCTTGCTTTCGCAATTTGCACAAATCGGTTTTACGGTTTTTCCCTTGATAGGGCACTCTTTTGTATCATGTTGATTTGCGCACTTTACACACACTGGTACTTAATAGCAGTACTTTTGAGTATGATTAAACTCTTGACATCTCTGGCATTGAAGAATATCCCTCTTTTTGTACGGAGATTCAAAGTTAACAACACAGTGCATTAGTCTGTTGATTTTAAATATATCTTTGTTATTTTCAGTCATAGCCAGGTCTATATAAAATAGAGGTGTTGGGCTGGAGTCTTTGCTCCGTTTAATATTTGAGATCCTTATCACACGATGACCGAGGTTTTCGATTTCTTTTTTAAGAGCATCCTCATCTACAGAGTGATGCATGTTTCTTAGTACAACCTTAAAAGGTTTCTCTTGCTTTCTTTGATATGTGTAAAATTCAGTTTTTTTACTCTTTAGTCTTTCTTTAACGGAAATAAAAAATTCCGTCTGTAGCAGCTGAAATTTTACTTGATTTGTACCGATGACCTTAATGCTATACTGCTCCTTGGCGACTTCATCCAGCAGTTGCTACAGTGGTCTCATGACGTTGACCCTGCAGCAAATATCGGCGGTGGTTTACTGGTTTGAGTATTTTTCTGTGTATTATCCTGTGTGGAATTCTCTTCGAGATTTGTTTCATCCTGATTTTCGTCGAGGGGACTGAAGGAGTTCGACGTTTCAGCTCCTCCCAACCAGTAGTCCGTTATCGTAGACTGACGTTTGTTTGGAGCTTTGAACGAATCAGGGCTATTTATGCCTCTTTTTTTATTATTAATAACTGTGGTCCACTCATGCTTGGATTGACACGGGGTTTGCGGGGCCACGTTAGCTAGTTAGTTATACATCTTGCCGCGTTTACTACGACATGTAAAAAGAGAACGGCAATAAAAACTGACCGTAAAAAAGTTCCTATTTAAACACGTATAAAAGAAACGTGAACTTTAAAAAAATTGTTTTTCCGAAAACGCTTGCGTTAAGGACGACGAAACTTACAAAAATGAAAAGTACACGTATAAACACACACTTGGTAAATAACAAATTTAATTCGGGATTGTTTTTCTCATATAAAACTTGAATTTACGCGGACCACGATTTATCAACGTGTTTATATGTTGACCTCTAGTGCCGAATGATATGACTTAATATTGTTACTCTTTATGGAAACGTTCTTATTCGAATACTTATTAATTGATTTCTCATTACGAAAAAAGTTGTCAATTGTTTTTTCTAAAAATATAAAATGATTTTTCAAAAATGCTATCATTTCTTTAAACGTTGGCTTGCTTAATTTACCAGCTAATTTGCCAAGCTCAAAAGATCAATTTCTGGTCATTTTTGGGATTTTAAATAAGTTACTTATGTGATGATTTAGTAGTGCATTTGAATCTTCGTATCGCGATTTTAATTTATGCCATGCAATGGTATAATTTATGTTCGATACGCCTAACGCTTCAGTGATTCTTGCCGCTTCTTCCGTTACATAACCTTTCAGTTAATTAAATTTATCAATATAATCTAAATTAGTATTTTCGTGAATCATTGACACAAAGGAGTCGCGAAATTTCAACTAATTACTTAGGTGTCCGTCAAACACAGGTAACTTTATGTCAGGTAGTTTTATGCCCTTGCGTGCTGGCTGGGCCTCATCTGTTATTATTGAATGAACACTTGTTAATTGCATTTTATCTAATAAATTTTGAGCCCTTGCTATTGCCCTAAAATAATTATTTTCAAATGAGTCCCGATCCGCGGATTGCATTAATAACTGTTCTTCGTCATCTGGAAGTAATATTTCTATTTCGGTCTGAATAGCATTATATTCGTCATAAAACTGTTCAAATTTTTCCATTCGCTTTTTTATTTCTTGTGAAATTAAAATTTTTGAATCTAAATAGTTTAAAAATCTCGTCACACTTCCCTTAATAACAGTTTTTCTGCTCTTTAATTGTTCCATTTTAAATTTATTTTATTTTCAAAGAAGTAACACCAGTTAACACAAGTTAATTAGTAAAGGGGATGGAATATTAATCTTGGAAATTGGAGACTTACCTTACTCCTTTCTGTCGCCCGCCGTTGTGTGATAAGGGTGTATGGATTGTAGTCACAGGTAGTAATCAGATTTTTCGTGAAGATGGATAGTCCAGATGTTTTTTACCAGAAGTATAATAATCCAACAATAATCTTAATTACAGAAGTTCCAACACTATGTTATTACGTTTATATTTCTAAGTCTCTTTTGTTTCTTTTATTTCATTTTGTCACCAATTTGTCACTTTTGTTCAACAACCCCTAAGTCCGTTGGTTCATTGTAGCTAAAGTTCGTTTCACTTGTACACTGTGAATTTTATTTTTATAATTGCTAAGTCCAGAATTTTTTATATAATTCAAAGGTTCTTTTTATTTTATTTGTATTTCACTTCACAATTTCACTTATCCGGCTCGAAGGACCAAAAAATGTTGCGCTTAACACAAAATTTAATACGCCGTGTTGAAAGTTCAGTTCATTTGATTTATTAAAATGCGATGCAATACTGTTTTGATTATTTATTTACATATATACAATTTTTTACAACTTGGTGACACTTTGAAATTGTTTGTAAGTACAGTACAAAATTTTTATTTTAGTCGACCCTTATTAGTTGCTGTCGAATCTCAGACTCTTATTTTTAAAATTGCTAACATAAATAAGTTATGGTCCTTTGAACCACCGCCACCCCGCACCCTTCGGACCTAGAAGGGTCAGGTTGTCGGTATGGTTCGTTCCTCAAAGGACCGTTATACGATACGACCGATACTTGGGTCAATTTCTTGTAACCATGCAGATGTTGCACTTTCTAAAGTCTGTTTCCTATAACCATAAAATATAAAATGTACTAAGAAAAAAATTGTTTTTTCTAGCAAGCTTCAGCACCTATTTAAAAATGAAATCCATTTAAATAAGTTAAAGAGAAAAAAATGAAATACATAATGCCATTAAAGCCAATACCTAGTGACGTGTACATAAGAACTTATATACTTTAATCAGAATGTACTTACTTCCAAAAACAAAATAAAATTAAAAAATGATAAAACCCATGATTATGAATTTGATTAAAACAGAAAATAAACAGAAATACATGCAATGGAATCAAACAAATTTACAAAACAAAACATTTGCAATTATTTATAGAAAAAAAATAATTTTAAAAATTATTTAGTTTAAAAGATATTTACCTCTTCTTTTTTCACAAACTAGATCACAATCTTTTTCTCTTTTATTGTCAACTTCACTGTACCCTAAAATGTTCTTTACTTTTCACCTCGTCACAAGTGCGGTTCAAATTCGAATGTCACCGAAACGTTCCCCTTGTCCAGTTGTGTTCGTTGCCAACCGTCTTACCCTGCGTCCCTCAAAATCCCTTTTTGCTTACTCATTCTATATAGCAAGTACATAGAAGTACCTAGTCCCATACCTGAGATCTCTTCACGCCGCGGAAAAGAGATAAGGAATCGCGTGACATGGTCGAACAATATCAGCAAAAGGGCCTCAGCTGGGTTAAACAACTATTGCAAAATTTCCGCGAAACATCGGGAGATTCCCGGATTGGAAATCTGAATGCAAGGTGATGACTAGATGTCACTATGGTTACTGGTTCAGGACTTTATTATGGATAAAAGAAATATAAGGCTGGAACCCTACAATATAGAGTTTAATATCTGTTTATGTGATTTTTTATCTAATAGATTCGTTACTAGATAGGTATTATAAACATTTAATTCAGTTTTATAATTTGACTTTGTTAATGGTAAATTAATCAATCAATAGGCTTGCATGAAAGAAAGGTAGTTTGTGTGCTATTGGGTGGCATGATTTAGCATGAATTATGGTATCAGTTTGGGTTTCTTTATGAAATATAGCGAATTCGTGGTTACTGTTATTGTTCTGGTAGTAAGATCTAAGTAATTAATCGATTTATGTTTATTTTCTATTTATAAACTAAATTTGATTTTAGTTCCACGATCTTGTATTTTAATTTTAGTTTAAAAAACCAATTAGCCTGGTTACCGACGTCGGAACTTTTCAAAAATTGTATAGAAGAGGCTTTTAACTCTTGTAACTCCATTTTAATTAAAATCGAAATAAAACACGTCGTTTATAGTTACAAAACTTCTTATTTGTTAACACACAATAATTATTTCAACTCACAGAGTCTTCTTAAGGTGAAGATATATAAACTAAGTATAAACATACAGAGACTTATACACTAACTTACAAACAAAGGATAGGTAGGGGGGATATTTTACAATTAGATAGTACGTATATCTAAATATTTAGAAGAGGAGAGTGGCAAACTTCTAATTGGTAATTTAAGGCAAAACATTTTTTATTTAATTTGTTAATTTCAATTTTTTCTAACAGATTTAATTTTCTGCTTTTATTTTCTAAATGAAGAATTTTGAAATCTTCAAAATTGTATTTAAATTCTAGAAAATGTTTTACGTATGTAGATTTAGGATTTTTGTTTTTAAAACATGTTAAGGGTTCATTTATTCTTTCTTTAAAAGTCCCGTCTGTTTGGCCTACGTAACCTTTATCATAATCACTACATTTTAATAATTACACTCCTGATTTTAAAGACTTTTCTGTTTTATCTTTGTTATTTTTTATGATGTTACCTAAATTATTATTAGTTTTGAATGAAAAACTGTTTCTGAGCTACTATAAAATGTACCAACACTCAATGAAGGTAGGTCTGCATCCATTTTAAACCGGAAAATGGTTTCGTTAAGTTTAATAAAAATGTAGTCACTAAGTACCGTGGTTGCTCTAAAGCAACACCAAATTGGAAACTAGCCACCGATCACGTACGATGCTATAATTCACAGAAGGTGTACTGCTGATGAAGTATACTATTACCTCTAAATTACAGCCGAATTTTACTTAAAAATTTACTTTATTTTATAACAATAAATATTCACTCACCGCTATCATAACCGTACCGCACTACCACAGGATCACAAAAAGTATTGGTTATCGACAACAGCATTCCTAAAAATTTGGCGGCAACCGATTTGTACTGTTACGTCCTGTGATTTCTAGTTCGAAACGAAATACCCATGGGCACGCACGACGACTAATTTTATTTGATAGTCGTTAAACTTTAAAACACTGAATTATAATGTTTATAATATTTTGAAATAATATTGATTGAATATTTAAAGATAAAAACACTTAGTTGTCTTAATCGTTTTTGTATTAGAAAAATGAAATAACCGTAGACGTTAATTTGAACGTAGTTTATTGGAGTTGAGTTAATGTTAAAACTAGCGTAGGTCAGCATTTTTGGAGTATTAATGCCTTTATCATGTAAACAAGGAGACTTTTCTCTACGTCATGGTTACAAAGAGTAAATGTAACACTAATAATAATAATAATCGAATCCCAACAATCCTCCCTAATTAAGAAATTTTATTATGGGATTTTTTAATTAAAATAATAAAATTTTCCATTACTGTTCCCTTAACATTACTTTTGAAAGTCTTTAGGTACTTGTATTCCTAAAAAGTCCATACCTTTATTTTCACTCGCCAACATTCGTTAGTCACTATTTCGTCTTTTTTAAACCACTTCGGTGATCACGGTGAAACACTTCTTTCGTTTCGTGTAGGTTGCATTTCAATGATGTCGGTCAAAGCTGGTGCTGATGTAGAAAATCCCGAATTAGCCGTCCCACGTGCTATCTGGATCTTCCCCTAATAATAGTTGTAGGCCTGTTGATGTTGATGATTCGGACATATTGGTCAGAATCGCATCCTCCAAATTTTGGCTTAATTAAGGATAAACATCCCGAACAGCAGTTGTAACAGCAATACATTAAAATGAACAAGCATATCAAAAGTCCAAGAAGTGACCAGAGCCAACCCGATGATTTGGTCGACAGGAACGGTAGCGTACTTTCGTCATGAATCCTGGTCTCCAACCATACGAGGCGATGTCGATTAAGAGCGAGCTCCTCTTGATTTAAACTAGACATCTTGATAGGTGTCAATTGGATTGTGCCCAACTTCTGCTCTTTTTTTTCACAACAATCGATTTCGATGAGTAGCTGCTCTACAGAAATGTTCCTCCTTGATGTTTTATTGAAATTTCCGTTTATCCTCAATCCATTGGACAGATATTTATTATAATTTACAGAATAAGCTTTTCGCATGAATTGGACAATTCTTCTTTTTAGATTATCCCGACCTCACATGTTGGTGACTGTTGTACGGAATATGTTTCAAAGTCTCTACAAAAGTAAACATCCTCAATATTTTTCAAATTAGTCATAAAATTAAATTTTGAATAAAGTGATTTACCGTCGTCTATCGCCAAATAGGAATGGCTAGGTAAAATAATGTTGTAGTGATTGGATATTGTTTGGGAAGCAATGGGTATTGGAAATTAGTGGAACATAATTGTATATATTTGGACATGTTTTCTAAGGTCGGTTGACAAGGTAGTTCTCTATCCTTAAGTTGTTGAGATATATCAATCAATTGGTGTTTAAACTTTTCCGTGTAATTTAATTTTTGCAAATACTAAATAATTTTCTACATTTCTTAAATCTTGCTCTACATCTTGGATTATTTCCTGAATCGTGATAGCTAGATCTAAAGTTTTTAATTATTTTTCGTTTTTATTTAGGCATTGCCGTAGAATTATTCATTGTTTGCCCCTGATAATATTTTGAAGTTGTTCTGAATTGGTTTTTTCATTGATTGATAATGAATCAAGCGTTTGGTTAAAATCTCTAATGGTATCTTTCACAATGCTAATCGATTCGTCTATAAATGGTCATGATTTTATATTAGAATCCTGTAACTCTCGTAAGATACTGTTTATTCGGGTTTCATCGTCAGCATCCATCATTCCGAACAACATATGTAATCCCGCTCCAAATATATTAAATAGTCCGCGCTTCTAACTTCTACTTAACGGAAACATGGATCTAATCATTTTAAGGTCTTTATCTACATGGTTTAAATTTATTTGTAATACTAATGAACGAGATTGTTTGGTGTTTGTATTGTTTTCCAATGTTTTTGACTTAACCAAACGCAAAAAAACCTGATTTGAAGAATGAAATGGTGGTCCTATATTCTTCACTATTATGACAGTCCACAATGAATTTTATTCACTTATTATGCCTTGTGGCTGAGCATATTATCCTATATTTAAGTTAATTTCAGTGACTTGAACAAGGTCCATCACCGAGACTAAGGTCAGAGACCTGCAATAAATTAAGGTGTTTTAATACTCGTAATTGTTCAATGTTTACTGTTTGGATAGGTTTGCGAGTATTCCGAGTTTGGATTTCATAATTCCTGTCATGAACTATTTCTATTACCGGATAGGGACCATCCCACTTAAATTTTCTTCCAACAAACTTTTTTATAAACGCTTTGTCGTTAATTTTTTATTTTGGAATTGTTTAAACAGATTTTTTATCATAACGTACGTTAGATTTTTCTTTAGCATTGTTTTGGTTTGTTTCTGCAAGTTGCCGCAAATTTTGAATATGACTATTTTTATCGCCTTCATTCTCCCTTTCTATGGACTCTTCTAATGTATTTATCGCCGAATAATAACTCATACGGTGTAAACATAGTACTTACGTCTACAGATGTGTTATAAGCATGAACCGATAATTGTCACAAGTTTTTGAAGCCTATTTTATTTTTGTGTTAATCGTACAGCACATTCCCAGTTTCTTTTTTAGAAGCAATCGCCCTTTCAATCGCACCATTGGATGTAGGATGATAAATAGCCCACCTAGTGTGTTTTATTTTTAGTTTTTCTATTAATTTCGATATCGTTTTGTTAAAGAACTCCGAACCGAAATCTGAATGTATTCTTTTTGGAAACGAAAATGCAGAAATAATCTGAAAAATTTTATTTCCAACAAATTCTACTGTCTAAAGGGGGTATCGATGGATATAACTGAATAAATTTGGAAGTTGATCCTGAATAATTAAACAGTTTCTTTTTTTAGTTCCGCCTTTAATTACACAAACATCAGTGTGTCTACACGGTCAAATATTTGACTCGGTGTTTGGGTGATTTTCATTGATATGACTATTTTGCCTATCTATTTTATATTTTTTCCTTAATTTTTTTGTACGTTTCATTTATACCTTTATGCGCGGCTGTAGGAGATGAATGATATAATTTGATTAGATTATATTTAATTTGTTTGTCAACTAAACCTGGAAACCTTTTAAGAATATATAATTTGTTATTTCTAGCTGTAATGTCTATTGCTGGTTGTTTAATTGTACCTATTTTCTATTCTTTGTCAACGATGAACAAAATATTTTCGGTAGTACGAAGTAATAAAGCTCCTAATTTTCCTTCTACTCTTCATTATTCTTACTGGTTTCAAAAATATACTGAAAATTTTTAGATTTAGAGTAGGTTGTTTCGGTAAAATTTTCAATCCTGTCTAAGTCAGTATCTAATAGAATAGTATTTACGTTTCTAATGTTATTTTCTACAGATAACACTATTGCTTCTACATCTCGAGGAATATCGGTAACTATTTCAATTTTATTTTGAATTTGAATATTAATTTGGTCATTATTAATACAAGAATTATTGTCAGCGATAAAATTTTGAGGGTTATTAGGTTTCGGAAATCTCTCCTAATTCCTCCAAGAGTTGTCGTTCTGTTTCGGGACTCATTAGAAACTCAACATTTTTGTCTAATATTTCTTGATCTTCAGTTATAGGTATAAATGCGGGACAAAGCATCCGCGTTAGTGTTTATTCTACCTGGTTTATGAATAATTTCGTATTCATACTGTTTCAATTTGAGCCTCCAACGAGTTAAACGCGAACTTGGATCTTTAACCGAAAAAAGCCACTTTAAAGGTTGGTGGTCGGTCACTATGGTGAACTTTTTCCCTTACAAGTAAGACCTAAAATGTTTTACTGACCAAACAATGGCTAAAAGTTCCATTTCAATAGTTAAGTATCGCGTCTCAGCTGGATTGAAAGTCCTAGAAGCATACGTTATCGGCAAATCGCCCTTAATTGGCCCCTGAGAAAGAACCGCGCCTATAGCGTACTTAGAAGCACCGGTTGTTAATATGAAAAGCTCGTCGAAGTTCGAATACTGAAGGATAGTTGGTGATGTTAATTTTTTTTTAAGTATTAAATGTGTCTGGTTTGCTGTCTTTTATTGGTAATGTATGCTTTAGTGTGCGTATAAGTGTAATTACTGATGAGATACTGATGTTATTGTCACTCATATTTCGGGTAATCTCTTCAAAAGGTTGTAGTATAGTCACTATTTTTTTAAGCTGCAGTCACTCTTCAGGAGAGACGTTGTGTTTACATGCCTACAGGCATAGGGAATACTGTATTTTAATCATTCTTTCCAACATATAAAATACACTATTCCACCTGTAACAGATTAATTAAACTAATTAATGCTAATCATTTACAAGCTAGACCCTGCACTGCATGACCCCAAGACACGTTGGGATAAACAATACGTTAACTAATACATTAAGAAAGTAATCCGTAAACTTGAAGTACCTATTATTTAAATCAAATAAATGACAACAACTAAATACGCTTATTATGATCCTCGCGCATATACCACAGCAAATTTTATTAAAATCGGTTAGTGGTTTTATCGATTTACATAATACGTATTTCGAAATAAGTAAATAAAACACTTGGAGGAGTTTCACTATATTAGAAATAAAATATTGAGAGTTAAAGAAAACATGTATAATCAATTCTGTTAGATAAAACAAAAAAAAACAACATTTTTTTTGCCAACATTTAATTATAATATTGAAATTGTTTTGATAGGAACATAAAAAACGAAAATAAAACATAACCGATTTTAGCAGTTCAAGCAAATTATTCAAAATTAGTTAGAATTATTAGAGACTAATAATATTACTTGACAAAAAATATTTTGAAAGGGTATGGAACGAGAAAAACGACAAATATTTTTAATAATAACACAAACCGAGTAATGTATGTATCACAAGCTGTTATAATACTAACTATAAAAATTAGGAACGGAATTCTTCTGAATCAGTGTCATTTTTATTGTTGACGATAAGGTGGCTGATGGGGGTCGTTTTCTGCCCGGCTAAGGTTTTGAATTTATTCCAAAATTGCGCGCCGCTATGAAAGTTCAATTTTGAACAAGATTCGTGCCATCTTCTTGACTGCTGATTGTTGATTTCGCGGCGGACTAGAGCGTTTAGTCTGTTCCACTCGGTTTTGACGAGTGGGTCCCGTGTTTGTACAAAAAGTCTGAATAGTTCGCGTTTTCTTTTGAATATTTTATAGCGCGAGATGTGGAATTTTTCGGTCGATTTACTCAAAGTTTCTTGAACCGCGAGAATGTGTATTGAATCGGTGTGTAATGTGTTCGCGATGTGTTTTTTTTGCGCTTCCAGCTGCATGCATTTACTGTGCTAATTTTTATGTCGATTTAATATACTAACGGGGATGAGCCATCAACGGTTTGGTTGTTAAGTTGGGATTAGGAACGAGGTTGAGATGGAAGTCTGGTAATGGAGATGTGGACTTTGCCGGAAATATTGGGAAGAGTGTCGGGAAACTACGTCTTCGACGAGTTTGGTGTTGTGGGTAAGAGATTGAAGGCAGAGAAAGGTGAATCGGACAGCGTCTTCGATCCTGAAACTTTCAGGTTCGGGAGCATCAGAGGAGGAAACGGATGAGGAATCCGATGACTCGTCTTCAGACATGTCATCGGCGAGGACGTCGTCGCACTTGACGGGTGCGATCTTGGAAGGAGTTAGGGTTTTTGGAGAAGGACGGTTTGGACATTTTGAATCGAATGCAAGGTGCTTGCCCTTGCAGTTGGAACAGGAAGGAGTAGAAGTGGTGCAGGAGGAAG